>OW052018.1:10000000-10299458 GCA_932526365.1 Lobophora halterata
TGATACTTGGCTAATACCACGAGAAGCTAGAGGCCCCGTTCTGTGTTCAAACCACGTTTTAAAATCATCGATTACTTGATTTTCCGTTACAGGCGGAACGTCATTGAGAGCGAAAGCTAGTCCCCCTATTGTTACTTGATCTTGGTAGTTCATTCCTACAGGGAGGTCTATTATCGGTGTGATATTATACTTCTTCAAGTCAGCTTCAGGTCCAATTCCAGATAAATGTAGGAGTCTTACATTATTGATAGCGCCAGCGGTTAGAATGATTTCTCTTTTAGCATACGCAGGTCGATCTTTGCCCTTTTCAAGTTCGTATATTACGCCTTCAACATTCTTCTCCTGCTTATTGACGACGATTTTAGTGACTGTAGCACCAGTGATGATGACCAGATTCTTTCGATGTTTGATCGGTTTGATAAAAGCGGTATTTGTGCTCATTCTGGTGTTGTTGAAGACCGTGAACTGGTGGTTGACGACCGCTTCCGGCGCGTTAGTGTTGATGTCTGTGGTGCGGAGGCCCATCTCGGAGAAGGCTGCCTGGAAGATCTCGATGTGGCGGTCCACGTGTTTAAACCTCTGGATGTGCATCTCGCCGCTGCGCGCGTGGTAGTGCGAGTTTAGAAGCACGTCGTAATCACCTTGAAGTAAAGACTTTACGTTACATTAAACGTTTTGTTTTATTAAATAATTAAATAGTAGTAATGATAGACATTTTTATTTTTATATGTAAAACTGAGAATAGAGGGAAATGGAAGATATTGGGGAAGGCATATAATATAATATGCAATGGAATAAAATACTGGAAAGACAAATGCTGAATATGATGACATAATAAGATGTTATGTTGATTTCAACATGCGTTGCAGTTATTAAGTACCCGTATTTCGTTGGGAATTCCTATACCTATGACCTTAATTAAAGCGGTCACGTCCGATGGAACGAAATAAAGCAAGTCCATATATCCACGACATTAATGAAATTTCATTTTTTTTGTTTTTTTTTGTTATATTTGTATTTATGGTCTCAACTCAATGCGTGGTTTTAGTTTTCGGAGTAGTCTTATTACATACGCGCGATACATACCCTCTAATAAGTCCCGGTAATTTAACTAAGTCTTAAATTCTGGATTGCTGGTAGGTATTGGTTGTAGATTGTTTTTTCTCACTCGGTACCTTAACAATTGCGTTTGTTTACACTGTGCGATAGTACATAGCCACTAGGCCAGGCGTTAATAAACACTAGATTTCATAACAACTCTCCTTAGTCATTCGACCGAACCGCAACTACACAGCCAAAGAAGGAAAAATAAATAAAAATATGCTTAACGTTTAGCTCTACTTATTTTTTATTTAAAAAAACTTTTATAACTTAATAAATTAATTTGACTGCAAAGTAACCGTAACCTTATTACTCCAAAGGGGTCAACCAATAATTACGCCAAAAGTAGTCAGGCTCTTGAGGCTTTACATTTATTATTACATTTGACATAGGTAATTTCCATTAAGCCTTGCTATACAAAGAGGCAATGCAGCCAGTATCCTCGGCACGCTGCCATCGGGTATCGAGTTGGAGCAGTTGAGCTACCTATAGATCGTTTGCAACGGTCTATGGGTGGCCCAATTGTTTCCTTTTGTAAATTTTGTAATATACCTATATATAGATTGTAGTAGTTAGCTTATGCTGTAATAAATAATCTTATTAGATCATTTCCATTTCATATATAATTCAATATTAAGATATTATATACGAAATGGCGACTAAAAGAAACACGCCATTTCGAGTTTATAACAAAACTAAACTTTATTCAAATCCTACCCACAAGTAGATTTACAATCATTTGACAAATACATAACATACCTTCCTTTTATAAAATATAAACAAACTATTTACAAATATAATAATCAATAATACAAAATTAAACAAGTACTTTATGAGATAAATAATCCAGATCAACAACAAAAACAATTAAACAAAACCTAAGCAAAATTCTAATTAAAACAATTGAGATCATTACATAATTTAACATTGATTAGGTATGCCTAAAATATCCGGCCACATCTCAGGTGGTGGAATATCAATAGGTGGCTCATTTGATGACATTGAGTCTGAATCATCCGGAGATCTACTCTCAATCAATCTCGTCTCAGTCTGTGCCGTTCTAGCCAACATCTGGTCAGCATGGCGACGGTGTAATTCTCCATCTTCCGTTCTCACCCTGTACGAGCTAGGGCCCTCCACCATCTCGACGGTGGCCCGACGCCACTTCTCGCCGGGTCCGTACATGTGCACGAGCACGGGCTGATCAACCACGAAGGTCCGGGCGGGCGGGCGCTGCGCCGCCGCCTCCAGCTGCTGCTCTCCGCGGCTCGCCGCACACTCGGGGTGGAGCGCGGACATCGCCGTTCTGTACTTCCGCCCATTGAGCATCTCGGCCGGAGTCTTGTTGGTAGAGCTGTTCGGCACTATGCGCATGTGATACAGCACTTTGCATAACTTTTCGCTCCATGGAAAGCCCGCATGCTCAATCTTTTTCAGCTTGTTTTTGAACGTCTGTATGGCCCTCTCGACTTGCCCGTTGGTCGCCGGATGATACGGTGGAGAGAACAAATGCTTAATTCCATTTTTCTTTAAGAAGCAGTTGAACTCTTCTGATGTAAATGCTCTGCCATTGTCTGAAACAACTACTTCAGGCAGGCCTTGTGAAGCAAAAATTTTCCTCATTACCGTTATTACAGCTCCACTACTCATAGCATTAATAATTTCTGCTTCGATCCATTTACTATGGCTATCGATCAACACGAAAAACGTTTTTCCTTGGAACGGTCCAGCGAAGTCTATGTGTACCCGACTCCAGGGTTTCTCCGACATAACCCAAGTCTGAGGATCTCTCGGAGGACTGTTTCTTACTAGCTGACACTGTTCACAGCTGGCCACAATCCGTTCAATTTGGTTGTCCATCTGGACCCACCACACGTAGCCTCTTGCATACGCCTTTGTTTGGACAATACCTGCATGCGGGGCATGCAATATTTTCAGTACCTCTTCCTGTAGCTTCAAAGGTACGATGACCCTGTTACTCCACAATAAACAGTCTTTAGTGTGTGAAAGGGCCTCTCTTCTGGTCCAAAAAGGTTGCAAGTCTGGGTCAGAGTTCTTATTTGGCCAACCATGCAGCACATGAAACAAAACCTTCTGAAGCAAAGGATCCTTCTTTGTTTCTGCTGCGATCCTCTGTGCGTCTAGATTCCAGCCACTAGGTTGTTCTTCCAACAGCAGTACGTCTCTTAGTGCCTCCTCAACTATTGTTCCTGTAGATGGCGCCGTCCACCTGCTCAAAGCATCCGCATTGCCGATCGATTTTCCTGGTCTGTGCTTTATAGTGTAATCATAGCAAGCTAGTTTCAAGGACCATCGCAGCATTCTTGGCGAAATCTGGTCAGGTATCGGTTTCAGTGGATTGAACAAGCCAACCAATGGCTTATGATCGGTCACAATACAAAATCTGCGCCCTAATAGGAACTCGTGAAATTTTAGCAGTCCAAACATAATAGCTAAAGCCTCTTTATCAATTTGGCCATACTTCCTCTCGTGAGCCTGTAAAGTCCGTGACGCCATCATGATCGGTCTCTCCGATCCATCGTCCATAACATGAGCTATTATAGCTCCGACTCCATACTCAGATGAGTCACATATCAGCAGTAGTTCCCTCTCTAAATCATATCCCACCAACGTGAGATCCGACGACAGCAAGCTTTTTGCTTTCTCAAACACATTCTGCTCACGTTCACTCCAGTTCCACGGGGTCTTCGACTCCAGCAACCGGTACAAGGGCTCCAGTAACGTGGCTCTATCAGGTAAAAACTTTTGATAGAAATTGTATAGCCCAAGAAAAGCCCTTAACGTTTCTTTATTCGTCGGCGCCGGTTTTTCTTGTATTTCTTTTACCTTAGCCGGTGCTGGGTGTAGTCCTTCTCCGTCGATCATGTGCCCCAAAAATGTAATGCTATTTGCAGCAAAAATGCATTTCTTACTATTTAGTCGGAAGCCCATCTCCTGTAACTTCAGCATCACGCGACGAAGCCTCTCATTATGCTGCTCCAGCGTCGCCCCGGTCACCGCCACGTCGTCCAGCAGACACGCCACGCCCTCCATGCCAGCCAGAGCAGAAGACATCACCCTCTGAAAAATACTCGGCGCCGCACTTACACCAAAAGCTAAGCGGTTCATTTTCATAAGTCCAACAGGTGTATTCAGCGTTAGCATCTTGGCTGTCTCCTCATCCACTTTCAATTGAGTATACGCCTGTTTCAGATCAAGTTTACTAAAAACTTGACCTCCACTTAGTTTGACAAATGCTTCTACAGAGGTTGGCAATGGGTAGTTGTCCACTTGTATGGAGGCGTTCACTGTAGAGCGATAATCGCCGCAGATACGTAGCGTTCCGTCGTCTTTCTTCACAATTCGCAACGGAGTCGCCCATTCTGAGTATCTAACTGGGGTCAGTACTCCTGTATCCACCATTCGGTTAAGTTCCTCTTCAACTTGCATCTTAAGAGGGAAAGGCACTGCCCGGGCCTTCAGGAAACGTGGTGTTGCACCTCCACGTAGATGTAGGGTTACTTCTGGGCCTTTGTAAACACCAAGTTCTTCTTTGAATAAATCAGGGAACTCATTCAGGAAAGGCACCAAGTCTTCATTACTCCAGTATAAGCCGGTCACTTGAAGGCTTAGAGGTGCAAACCAGTTGCGGCCCAATAGGCTAGGTCCATCGCCAGACACAACCACAAGTTCACATTGAGCCTCTTTATCACCCAACTCTACTCGAACATTAGCCAGTCCCAAAACATTCAATGCGTCCCGTGTCCACGTCATCAGCTTCATCTTCGTATCACGGAGCGCGGGAGGGGTCGACCATAACTTCATATAGGTCTTTTCTGATATGATGCTTCGCGATGCACCTGAGTCCACCTCCATTTTCAGGCTTGCTCCATCAATAACCACATCCGCCTTTATAGGTGGTTGGTAGCTGTCCGAGCACACGTAGACACCCATCATGTCTTCCGGTTCTGCAGCAGGTTCTTTCTCTTCCACCTGATGCACTTTTCCTTTCTTCTCACAGGCCCTGGCGATATGCCCATATTTCTGGCACTTAAAACACTTTGCCTTAGCAAATGTACACTGCTCCCCTGCCTTGTGCACTCGTGTACAATGTTTGCATTCATTTGACTTAATTCTGCCAATATCCATTGGCTCGGAGACCGGAGACGAAGTATGACTCAGGCCGGAGTCCATATCCTCAAATGTAGCTTGATGGTTAATGCATATTTGAGCGGCCATTTCATATGTCAGTCCTTTGGTCTTCAGTAGTTCACGTCGTAAGCGCTCGTCCCGCACGCCTAACACGAGCCTGTCCCGCAATTGGCGATTAATGTCTGAAAAATTGCACTTCACACATAAAGTACTTATCGCAGCCACAAAGTCTTGCACGCTTTCACTTTGCAATTGCACTCGTTTATGAAATCGTCCGGCTTGCAATATTTCATTCACCTCCGGTTCATAAAATTTGTCCAAGACCTCTAAAATTTTCATAAATTTCACTTGCGTTGGGCGTATTGGCACTAACAATGATGCGATTAGCGCGTACATGTCCTTTCCGCACTGAGACAAAAACAGGGAACGCATTTTGTCATCGTCTTTTGTTCCGAGTCCCGCCGCGTCGAAAGCACATAGTAACTGTTCCTTATAATCACACCACGAGTCTGTTTTCGCGTTAAACTGCCCAGGCAACACAATATTCCCAATATTGAATGCCATTTTAGCACAATTGCAATTTATTTTCCGCAGTCGCCACTAAAAGAAACACGCCATTTCGAGTTTATAACAAAACTAAACTTTATTCAAATCCTACCCACAAGTAGATTTACAATCATTTGACAAATACATAACAGCGACCAAAATAAGTACCTATTCAAAGCGTACTTCATACTTAACTTCGCCATTATGACTCTTCATCAACATAAAATTCACTTTGAAACAAATCTAATCCGGTTCATTTGTTTTGCCACCAATAGTGAACGTAAATAAAAGGTGAGATATAATAATCTTGGGTTATCTCACAACCCTCAACTCACCATTATCTTCAGAGCGTTTGAAAAACTCCAACAGGTTATCATACTTCCAATCCAGGGACGCCAGCGCCCCTTTATGCCAGCCATCGTAATCGACCTTGGAGCCCCTGGTGTACTTCATATCGTTGGTGACACTGGAGCCACCCAATACCTTCCCGGTCCTGACCTCACAGCTACCACTAGGCCTGGAGAGGCACGAGTAGCCGTTCCGTTCTGTTCTGTAGTTCCAGAGGATGGGACGGTACTCCTTAGTCGGAACTCCTGGGATGTCATAGTCTATGTTCTCGTTGTCACCTGCTTCGAGTAGTAGAACCTGGATAGAGCCGCCCAGTATTTAAACTCATACACAAGTATTATTTGTGCAAATACCTTCACCTTTTTGGTGGTTTTTTTTTTGGAACAGATCTTCATTAGATAATCGACACGATTGATATGGCTAATGATAAATTATAGATGGTAGAGGTATCTAAGATCTCTATCAATCATCAACACTCACTTTGCAGCGATCTGTCTGCAGGCGAATGATGAAGGATTCTTTGCCTATGTTTTCTAGTGGAAATCAAAGACCACGCTGAACAAATGCAAGATTTAAAAAAAAACCATTAAGTTATTTACACAAAATCAACTGATGTGGACGTGGTGGCCGAGTAGATAAGGCCCTTGCCTCGCGATCTGATGGTCGCGGGTTCGAATCCCGGTGGCAGTCATGCGTAAATGGGTTTTTTCAATCGAAAAAATCTATGTATGCATCCCACGTTCTCGCAACGGCGAAGGAAAACATCGTGAGGAAACCGGCACGTCAAAGGATAGAAAAAATAAAAAGTCCTATGGCATGTGACATCCACCAATCCGCATTGGGTCCGCGTGGTGGATTAAGACCCATTCGCTCTCCTGCCGAGAGTAGGCCTGAGTCCCAGCAGTGGGAACATTATAGGCTGATTATTATGCAACTGATAGATATAAAATCAATAGAGGTTCAACCAGCTACCTTCCAATCAGACACTGCAGATAGTCTGTTAGCCAGCACGCAGCCAGCAGTGCCTCCTCCGACGATGATGAAGTCGAAGACGCTGTTCCTCAGGTCCCGTTCATCAGCCTTGGTCTTCGTGGCTTTGGAGAACAGGTCCGGGGAGGCTGACGTGGCTGAGAGAACCAATAGCAGGGGGGGCAGGTATGTCCTGAACGTAAAGGAATCTATTTATGTACAGGACAGTTTACCAACGCTTCGTTAAAAAACTGGAAAAATATAGAATAAGCCTAATTCTAATTCCATCCTATTTTGCAGAAGTCAGTAATAGTACATTATGATATAAGTGCGGTAAGTTGATAATTACAGCCGAGGCGATGTTGCTAGCCCGAGCCGTAGGTGAGGGTTACAAGAAAGCAGAGGCTGTAATTATCAAAGCGCACGTATGTCATACTACGTTTTATATCACATTTGCGAGGAAATAAATAAATAAATTCATCATTACTTGACGACATTTTCAAATAAAAACAATACAGCGAAAAAAAACAGTGCGCGGTAAATTTTTACATGTTCTCAAATTAGCGAAGCGCGCGCATCAGCGCTTTTTTTTTTAAGGCTAAGGCACAAAACAGCCAGTATTATAATAAAGTAAATTATTTGTTTTGTGTTTTGTTACATTTAAATGGTTGTAATTTATGGTTAATATTAATTAAATCAAAGAATTAAATGTTTATTTATTATATTTTATCTCCCAAAGTTAATTTTATTCATAAAATGTGGACCACTTTTCTGACATAAAAACTCTTTGCTAAGATTTAAAAAAAGTATCGTTCGTTTTAAGCGGAGAACATTGATAAATTGATTAGAAATATTATCCAGAATTTATTAGTTTTTTTAAGTTTTAGTTTAAGGTAGTAAGTGTTTTGGTTAAGAACTGTAAGCTGTGTAATACAAATAAACCTTCCTTTTTTAATTACATTACCGCACTCGTGCGTTTTACATTACATTACCGTACTACACCACCTTGACAACCAGTAAAAAATATTCCGCGCGCTGTTTCTTTTCGCTGTATTGTTTTTATTTGAAAATGTCGTCAAGTAATGATGAATTTATTTATTTATTTCCTCGCAAATGTGTTATAAAACGTACTATGACATACGTGCGGTTTGATAATTACAGCCTCTGCTTTCTTGTAGCCTAGCAATATCGCCTCGGCTGTAATTATCAACTTACCGCACTTATATCATAATGTACTATTATCATATCAACAATCATTTTAGACTTATTTTTAGATTTATTTTGGACTTTTGCGAACGTCGAGACATGAATAGATAAGGTGTGAAATTTAGTTTATATTAAGGTGGGAGCGCGATAAATACCCTTTACAATTTATTAACTTTATCAACTATCAGCTCATTTTAATTTATTCGGTAACCTAAATGGATTAAGTAGTAAATGAGTACACAGTTTTGTATAAGAAAATGTTTATATTCCTATTCAAAACTTGCACTTGGTGAAATTTAGGAATCTACATCCCATTTGGACAACGTTTCATTTCGAACCCTCGTTTAATACCTACGCAAAAGTGGCATTACTTTATATTTAGAAATCAATCACAAAAAATCAATTTTCACCCGCACCCGCAAACAACCCTTGTTTGCTTTTCTGATGACTGTCTGGGTTCGGGTGAATTTTTTTTTTTTGTGATTGATTTCTAAATATAAAGTAATGCCACTTTTGCGTAGGTATTAAACGAGGGTTACGAAATGAAACGTTGTCCAAATGGGATGTAGATTCCTAAATTTCACCAAGTGCAAGTTTTGTGCAAGAGTTAAGTGCAAGAGATTCTGATTGGTATTGAGTATAATTCTGCAAGGCCTACAATGGTTTACTTCAAGGTTACCTATGTTCGTCCTCGATAATGAAGAGTAACCTCCCACTAACCTCAGACGCAGGGCCATCATCCTGGTGCGGAGTGGAGTGGTCTGCCGTGGTCCACGGCTGCCGATGGATGAGGCGCTTCGCCGCGCAGCGCATCCTCCATTGCAGGCGGATGCTGGTGCAATCGAGGATATCTACACCGTTCGCATGCTGAACACCATTTAGCAGGCAGGTGCTCAGTGGACCGGATCCAATAGATTATTAGCTAATATTGTTTTAACCGAGAGATTGGAGGTTCGAGTTTGATTGCCATCTCACTGTGTCTTCTTCTTCTTATCGGGTCACTAGTTCCTTCAAACCAGTGTGATGAAAGGATTTCGAGTGCGCCTCGAAAAGGCTCCTTTCGTCGATGTGTCGATATGTGGTCAACGCCTAATATCCTTTCAAGACACTTCAAAATATAATGTTCAGAGAACGCAAACTAGCAGAAAATTACCGTGATAAATGTTTTATGTGTAACATCTTTCATCTCGCTTTCTGTCAATTTATGGCAGTGATTTCGTAAAATGGGAAGGAAGTGACGTAGCAGGAAGCTAGCTGACTGATGGTACCAACCTCAGAAAATTGAAGTGAGATTACAAAATTGTATATATAAGTTAGATATATGTTTAGATACATATTAGTTTAGATAAATAGATAATTAAATCAAAGAGCAATGAACATTTTATATGTTAATAGGTACCTAATTGTTTACTAACTAAATATATTTTTTTTCAATTAAAGAGTTTTTTCTTTATACTTGACTGACATGACTGATGTTTTCATTCATTTCGAGAGTGGTCCCAATCGCCGAAAAATAATAATTAAATCGTGCCGTTCATTGGGACCACGGTCCTAAACCTAGTCCCAATCGCCGGAAGCCTCTACCGATTTCGAATACCGAGAACAAAAATACAATACTTTTGCTATCAGTACAATACAGTAGGTAGTAAGAGTCAATAATGTTCAAATGTACATATAAATTATATTTATATGTATCTATTTCCTTTCTTGAATGAGAAAGCATACTATAGCGTAAATGAATATTTATTAGACAAGATAACTTGATTTGTAGGTACTTTGATTTTACTGATTTTTTAATTTATTTAACAGTAGTGAATAAAATTAATAATTTTTAAACAGAAAAAAATAATTATATGTTCTGTGAATTCAATTTGATATGTTTTGTCTGTGTTATGCATTTTGCATGCTCCTGTTAGTTGAAATAAGTTGATACTATTTTAGTAGATTTTAGAACAACATTGTAACACTTGTTTCTGCAAATAATTGGAATTGGAATTGTACTGGTAATCGTAATATTCTTTCATAACAGCAACCTCTTTCTGAACCTAATCGTGGCTTCCGCTTATTGCTAATTGTTTCGTTGGGTTACAAGTACGAAGGTAGGTTTTTATAACCGTAGGCCGTAAAAAAAATTGGTAAATATTTACAGCGGTGCTTGTTGTCTGTTAGTTACCTTTTATTTCGTTTTGCCTTTTTTATAAAATTACCTTTTATGTTATAAATAACATACGTTTTGTCAAAAAAAATTAAAAGGCTAAAATTGTTTTGAGTATTATACCGCCGCGCCGTGTAAACAAGAGTACAGTTTACGAAATCAATTAAATTGTTGGAAAAAAGACATACCTACTTGTAGTTCAACTTTAGTAAAAAAACCCATCGAGTAACAGTGTGACTAGATGGGAACCCCTCGTATAAATAATATGATATTACTGATAACCAATATTTTATCTGATCATTGGAGCATAGATATACAATCGGTCATACAAATAAAACTGAATACTAAATGTTATCATGTATTTTATTATTAATATTATACATCTCGACATAATTATTTTTCTATGATTTTATTGTCTTTCCATACCCTTCACATGCTCACTCGTAGACCATATAAATGGAAATAATAGGCACTCTTTTTTTTAATTCTCGACCAACATTTCTTAAACTTACTATATTTATCTTTTAAGATAACAATAACAATTTGCCACATTTATTGTACCATTTCGATATGCCATTTTACTCTCCCTGTGTTACAATTACAATTTGTACATCACAACTTTCGGCTACATCCCATTTGGACAACGTTTCTCATATAATAATGCAGTGTGACATTCTAAAACGCTATTTTTGATTTTATTTTAATTAATTTTATAAGAAAATTGCACACCACTTATTAAAGTAGAGTGCTTATATCTATCAGAGAGATAAGCTACAATTCGAATGATACTCTTATCATATAGTATGTACCTATGTGTGTTGGTTATCAAACTCTGGATTTCAAATAAGTGTTGTGAGTCAACAAAAAAACCTACCTAATTATAACCGAATATTATTAAACTATTCGATTACATTGCAATAACTACTATCATTATTATTTTTCTTTGCCTATACGTTGAAATAGAGATCAGTGTTTTGTAGTTTAGAACATGACTTTTTTATCAAACTTCCTTATAATTATCCTTATAATTTTTAATTAGTTATGTATGTGTATACACTGTTCATTTATTATTTTCTAAAATTAGCTACACAGCCTTGAGCCTATCTAACTTATTTTCATTTTAAGTAAAGTTTTAATTACATAAATTGCATCATTTTTTAAATAAAAAATATTTTTTTTACTAATACTTACTCGTGTATGTATAGGCATAATTTTATGCTGTATTCATAAAGAACTTTAGATAAGTGCCTTGAAGAAATATGGCTTTAAAAACACGCAAAAAATTTGGGTCGTTCTGTGTTCTCATCCTCTGCAAAAATCCGATTCCACTTACACAATAAATTTGCATAAATTATAAAAACCATGTTTCGTCCCAACCGTTACCATAAGTTAGTGCAAAGTACAGTCAACCGCGGAATGGCAAACACTTGAATATTTAAGAGCGAAATAAAAGGACGAATGAATTGGTCCTCTAAACTAAAAGTGAAACATTGCACAAATATTATCAAATGAATAGTAGTTTTAATCTATCGTCACACATCACACTGTTTTCATAAAATTAATACACCATTCTTACCTATTAAGATAAATTAATATGTTTTATCACTTTATTTATCAAAATTATTGATATTTACGCTGTGATGGGAAAAAAATCAAGTCATGTTATTTTGAAATAAATCAAGATATGTTTTTTACTTCCATTATTCTGATCTTCGCATCAAACCAAAACGTATTACTTTTTTGAACTTGTTCACCATTAAAACAAATAAATAAAAGAAATAAAAGAAACTTAGCTGGTGGAAAAGACAAAGCTAAATTGATTAAGTAGGTAAGTAACTTACATGGTAATCGTAATTTACAATTTTTTAATTACAAAACATAAGTACATATGTTCAAATGTAATTGTAAATATCTGTAAGCATATATAATCATAAGTGTATAAACATACGTACTTAAAGTATTTGTATAGAACAATACAAAGTGAACTTAACCCTTAAATTATTGTAAAATAGGAATTTAGTACCTATTATAGGCATACTAGCGTTTCAACGTAACACTTAAAGTAAGTATTTATACTATTGCTAGTTGCTGACTATTATTAAAAATTTATGGCAATTTTTTTAGACACATGCGCCTACGTAAAAAACATAGTAACAATCGGGGAATGTTAAACTGCCCAGCACACTTCTTATCGCTATCTATAATAATTTTAACCATTTCTAGAGCACCAATCTGTTTGACTTCTAACTAAAAACGAATTAAAAACGACTAGACACTAAGGCTCAATTTACACTGCCGCGGAACGTAAATCTTACAGTGAATATAATAGACTCGCCTGAGTTTTGCCTGTATCGTGTTTGAATGTTATTCAATTGTCATAAAGTTCATTATAGTATGTATTAACGTTTGTTGCCATTCAGTTTCGGGGCAGTGTACATTCAGCCTTATACATTTTTCCTACAAAACAGCTTTTTTGGTGATCGATAAAATACTTCCCACATTATTCGGTAGGTAGGTGGGTACGTTTTCGCATTAAATGCAAGTGAATCAACGACATTCACAAAGCGAGCTTATTCTATAAAAAATATTTAAATTCTTTTGGCAGGCTTTTACCAGTATCTTTCAAGTCACTTTTCTCTTATCAAATAACAACTCTTCACAGAGGCTGCATAAAGTATATCTCTTTTTTGTCGCAAATGAGGTAATGGTCGGTTCGAGCGGACATTTGAACTTTTTTCGAATGCATTTTTGGCTCGTCTCGATGAGGTACCTCTTGCCCGGATCCATGGCCGCCGACGTCTCCGACAGAAGGCTCTTGTTCCCGAGCACGAGCACAGCGTCGTACTCGGTGATCGGTAAAAACCCCTTGTTATTGGTTATGAAACAGTTGCCGCAGCGACGGAACACGTCTGCGCCCTCAGCATCCGCCAGGGTGGGGGCGTGAGGCGACGGGGTGAGGAACAGCAGCGCGTACTTGTCGCCGACGCGGAAATCATGGCTCACAAACGTCACGATTGGGGCCGGAGTCACCGCGTACGACAGTAGGAGGTAGAAAACGAGATAGAAGAACACGATGCACAGGGTCTTCTGCAGTTTGAAAACGAGGCGGCGACACATCGCGCGCGGGGAGAGCGCGCACATGGCATGTTTTCGCTCGCGAGCTGCGACCGCGACGTGTCCGGTTGCGGCGCCTGCTGGGTCGCGTCTGGCCGAGACAGACAATATCGGTCGATACCTCCTTTTCTTCACCCATATTGCCAACCGAAAACCAACCATATTAATACCACATTTCAGCATATTTTCCAGTGCGCACGTGACGTTCGGTACTCCACAGTCAAGTTCTATTTGATTGAAACAGGATTATATTGGTGACGTCATTAACGTATGGCCCTGCTGTTAGGGATGAGAATGGCGGGCGCTTTGGCATTCTTCAGTGCAAACTGCAGAGATGACGCGGAGATGCGCAGCCGAAACTGGTCAAACAACACAGACAGACCACATCTACATTATGTATAGTCTGAGACCAGTGAACGCAGTCTGAGAACACTAAAAATAAACCACAAATAATTATTGACGAACATATTTTGTGTTTTCGAACGACTTTCATTATAACCAGACCTACTCGCTTTGAAAGTGACCAAATAAAAAATTGGTGAAAAACAACACCTGTTTTTCCCAAATGACTCTTTTTGCTTAACATCTTTTTATTTTTTGGTACACAGATTACAATGTGGCGACTGCCATGGTAGCCTCTATTAAGGAAAAGAGAATATTCAGGTCATGTCATTCGTAACAAGAAATAAAAGAGTTTGCCTTAGATACAGAAAAGTGGAAAAGATTGCGCCGAGAAGAGCAAATCTCTTAGATGATGATAAATTTATATAATAAATTATAGATACCTATAAGACGTTTGCAACGGTCCATGGGTGGCTCAATTGTTTCCTTTTGTAAAATTTGTAATATAGATTGTAGTAGTTTGTGCGGTTTTTAATGGGTTTTACTTAATGAAAGCACTTGCGTCTTGCTCGTACACTGTTACGGAAGAGAGGGTTCCCAACTCTAAATTTTCTAAACATGCGGAACATCTTAGGGATGCCGTCTTTTATTAATAATGTTGACATAGTTAGCTTATGCTGTTATTAAAAATAAATTAAATAATAACAATAATATATGAAGATAGTGAACCACACAAAGATGGGGATATAAACCATCGGGCACCGGGCTTTGGACGGATGTAAGGGATACTCTAGGGCGGGCGGCTGGTCGCTCAAGACCCCGGAAATTACCTTGCCCTGTGGATAACTTATCGAACCTGTCAAATCAAGTTTCCGTTCTGTGGTTCACAGAGTATCCCTTTCCTATTTAATAAGCATTATTTTATCTTATTTTGATAAGCTTTAATTAAATACATTTTTTTGTAGTTCATTTAATGTTTTTATGTTTTGGACTCAAGTTTTTCGAATAAATAACTAATGTATTTATTTATTTAGGCACAAACAATATATTTTTATTTATATTAAACTGGGAATAAAATAGGTGTAACAAAAAGAAGCTTACACCTACTAATCTAATTTAAGTATTGTACCTATTAGCCGTCTGGTTCGCATAATACAAGCTCTGCTTAGTTTGGGCTTAGATGGCGTTGTGTGAAAATATGTCCAAAATATTTATATATTTATTTAGGCCAAAGAAATATATTAGAGACACGTTTACAAAGATACACATTCCTCGTAACAAGGTTGTACCTATAAAGTACTAAACTTTAAATAATGTACTATGTACAGTGAAATGAGGCATGTAACTCTGAGGAGGTTGTACTCGGCAATAAATCAGGGTTCCCGATAAGCGTGATTTACGGAGCCCTGCACGATCATTAAGTGCGGAACCACGGGCGTTTAGTGCGACTCTCACTTCGCCATTACACTACACTGTTGTTCACTATTATTATATTATTATGTATATTATTATTATTATGTAATATTAATTAATTTTAAACTGTAACTTTACTGAAATGTTTTTAACTTCAAAAAATAATAAACAAGTAGTATTTATGCAAGACTAGACTAATTCCCGCAACTTTGTTTTTAGTTTTAACTTTAGCGGACTTTATAATCACTTTAAAAGTCTATTCCCAAATGTGTATGTAGACAGCCAGCGTAAACGTTTAGGTTTAAATAACATTTGGACCTTCGTTTTTAGACCTTGGGGTTCGATCGTTTCAAGCCACTAGAGGCAGCCTCGGGTCAAGCGGCTGCCTCGTTCGCGAGGCCGCGCAAGTGGAGACGCTGCCTCAACCTGAGGCACGCCGCGACACGAGGCAAATTCTTTGCCTCGAGCTGTGCCACAACGTGCCTCGAGCCTTTTCCTCAGAGCAAACAGCCTCAGTTTGAGGCTGTTTGCTTCAAGTCGAGGCTGCTCGACCCGTGTTTGCCTCTTGTGGATACCCGGCTTTACACCTTGCAAAGGATACACCATCCAAATTTTAGGTCACAGTGCAACTATGGGATCCAGATAACTGATAAAATACTTAAATACATTTTCTTAACGTTAAGGTCGTCCCAAGGCTGGGTCAGGAGTTTGAAACTAAAAAAAAATAATTATTAATCTAGCTACACAGTTTAACGAATTCGCAGAGCTGGCAAAATAACGAGGCACCTGCCTGGCTAATCCCGGCTTTGGCCTAAATCCTTGGATTTCGGGATCCCGAGATCCTGGCAACGCGCGACAGTTTACCGTTATCGCGCGCTGAGTGATGTCCGAGCGATTTGTCCACCGAACCGGAACACAGAGCTAGCATTCTACTGAACTGACAGTAAAAAATAAAGTTTGTTTAGAACAAGATGTCTCAAGACAAACATCGATGTTTATACTCGTGGGTAGAGATCATTATCATATCATAGAATTAAGACTTGGTGCATTTGAGAGTTCAACGTGGAGCTCGTTGATTTATCAACCGACTTCAAAAAGGAGGGTTTATCAATCTGGTTAAATGTTATTTTTTAAATTATTTTAATGTTTATGAACCGGTTTTAAAAATTATTAAATTAATAGCTGGTGCCTGCGACTTCGTCTGCGCAGGTATCTTTATAAATTGTAGCCTATGTGTTATTCTGATGTATAAGCTATATTATTGTAAAGTTTCATTAAAATCCATGCAGTAGTTTTTACGTGAAAGAGTAACAAACATCCATCCATCCATTCATCCTTACAAACTTTCGCGTTTATATATATATATATATACAGTATAATATATATATATATAGTAGGAAGAATTTGTTTGAGAGGATATACTTTTAGATTGGTTCCATACATATAATTTCATCATAATCAGTGGAGTAGTTTAGGTTTTACATCAAAATAACTGAAAAAAAAAGTCGAAGTAAACAAAATTGTGTATTTTGCTTCCTTGTGGCTTTTCAGTGGTGCTAACGGTCACTAGAACGGTCCAATTGAAGTCGATTTTTGTAAGTTTTTGTAAAACCTAGATTTATCGTTAGTAGTCCAAATGATCGCGATCTTGTTCAATTATAATTACGTAATCAAATTGGCTAGAATAATAACTTATGAGCTAAAAAAAAACACTCTCACCTCGATACCACACGGGGAAAGCCGCGAACAGCAGCAAATAGTAATAATATAATAAAACATAATGTTTAGAGTACGTACTTCTCACAGAAGTATTAAAATATAGAAACACAATGTAGTACCTACATTGAAGATGCGACCAATAAAAGGGAGCCACATTGGCTAACTTCTAGTACATTTTGTTACGATGCTAATATTCGAAAAAGATAAGTAACAGGGCTAGATATATATTATATGTTAAAAATACTAGGGTTTTTCATTGCTAATAAAACTAAATCGTAAAAAGTAACAAACATTATTTGAAAATGGAGATATTTCATATTTATTGTCAAGGTGTCTGAAACTTAATCCTGTCTTACCACTCCACTTTGGTTTGATACTGTCCATCTATAGGAACCCCGTTATTCATCTATGTTACTTCTAGTTATTGTAATATCTTCAATGGTAAACGGGTCCTTAAAGCGTCTCAAGTCTCGAAGACGCTTATCGCCGGACATAAAGTGACCCCTTGCCTTGGGCCGGATCGTTCCGGCCCATCGGGCTCGCTTGACCGGCTGGGTCCACGCGACCCCAGCGAGATCTACGGATTAGGGTTATTAGGGTAAGAAGACACCGAAGAGAATGTTTGAGCAAATTGGAGTCTTGAAGTGAACGCCTATCTCGACTAGGAATTATCGTTAAATAAGGTAGGTATAGTCTTATTAACCAAAATTCGGCTCATAATAACCAAAAGAGTTAATAATTCATATTAAATTTATTCCGAACGTTAGGTATTATAATATACACTCAGACACAAGAGATGAAAAGGGATGAAAAGAGCCTGTTTGTAAGACTTGTCAAGAAGCCTTAGCTTTTTTAGGGCCATGTCAACTCATCTTAAAATACAAGTACGAAAAATAAAAAGTTTGTGCTGTTGGCTAAATTAGTAAAGGGCCCTTGTTTACAAAAATAAATAAGTACCTACCTATAATTATTATAAAATACCAAAATTTTACTTATTCAATAGGTACACTACTACATATACTAATAACATAACCCATTTCGATTCACCTTGACTTACATTATGTCTATCTAAACTGTGCTACTTATTTTGAGGAGATTGGAGTGAATGTGGGGTAAAATACGAGATGTGGAAGGAGAAGCGCCGTCCAATATGAGAGGAATTGATCGTCAGTTGGGTCGCGGAAGGCTTTTGCTCCCGTGGCCCAGCAAGAATGGTGAGAGAGGAACACCGGAAGGGTTTTAGTGGGTATTCCGTCCTCCCATGAGGGCGGCGAGTCCCACATAACTCCGGTCCCCCCGACCGGTTTATTCGTAAATGAATTTCCCCTCTGAAGCCAAAAAAAAAAAAAAAATGTCTATCTAATCTGTGCAACATCATAAAAGAGTCTAATAAGTACCTATACAACAAACCTGATAAGATCAACCTCTCACCGCAATAACTCGAACATACCTGTAACAATTAATATTACTATTAAAATCCCGCGCATTTTACTCAACTACGAATTAGGAGAATAATGTGTTTTGGGCTTTGGGTGTCATCATCATCAGGGGGACAGATATAACTTTTTTGGCTCATCTGTCACCCTAGGCGGACAGAACAGGGTGACAGATAGGAATAATTCATCATATCAGCCCTTGGGCGTCCACTGCTGGACATAGGCTTCCCCCATGATTCGCCACGACGAGCAGTCTCGAGCCTTCTCCATCCACCGACTTCCAACGACCGCAACTATGTCGTCAGTCCATGTTTCATTTTTGTTAAATTAAATTCTTTTAAAGTAAATTAAATTAAAAAAAAATCAAAATTATTTATTTACTTCAATTATATATAGGAACTATGTTACAGTAGAAACGGTGAGACTACAAAAGTATAAACCTGTGTAGCAGTCTTAACGCCCTCCTCCCAGACACAATATTTACGTTCTGCGTTAAAGAAAAAACATAGCTAAGAACATTAAAGAAGACTAAACGTTAAATTTATCCAAAAAATGCACTGACTTAACTTTAAATAAATAGATAAAAGCAAGTACCTGTTTAAATTCTCTCGCTCAGCCGAGCACTCAGCGCTATATTTATACGTACCGAGTACTCGGCCGAGAGCACTGTCTCGGCCGTTTGCTTGGTAAGTGCAATCAAGGCATAACATGCTCAATATTCGAAGAAAGCAACTGTAAGGCCTGTGTTGTAGGTGTTAGCTAGTTAGGTAATACGGTAAAATCTTACTAGTTATCCCAAGCTTGTCAAGGCAGGCGGTCTTATCGTCGTGACAAATATCACCCAGACAGCGACAGCTAATGGAGAATAATCCGCTGTGACACGGGATTTGCGCGACTCGGTGCTGCTAGGTTCGTTTCCATTAATGTACGAGTACGTAGTTTTATGTACAAATATATCATGTTATTTTTAAGGAACTAAATGAAATATACCTTGGTTTAAGCAAAAGACCTTCTATTGTAGAGTGAACGCCGCCGTCGTGCATATCACTTTGTATTAACATAACAAAGACAAAAGTTTGTGAGGTTGAATGGATAAATGCAGAGATAGATGTTTGCTCCTCAATCGTGCCAAAAATTGCTGAACCAGTTTGGCTATAATTCGTAATGACATATTGTATGAGCTTAAAAAAAAGACATAGACTTCTTTTAATCTTAATATTATGCGGGTTTTGCGTTCGCCGTCATTTTGCCGGATGGTTAAATGGAAACGCGCGCCACCAAAGAGTCACATGCATTACGCCGCTAATGCCGCTAAACACATTGTCGTGTCGCTCCGATGGGCTAATTACATGCTTTAGGGGCTAATATCATTTGACAACGCGTGCTTTATGACACTTTATGAAGCGACAGTTCAATAATTGCTGCGTAGAAGTTGGATGCGGATCTAAGGATATATATTAAATTAATTTATATGGAGTGTACAAGTCACTTTTTACAAGTTGTAAATTGATTACTCAACACTGCAACCTGAAATGTCATTTCCAGAATATATAAATGAAACCATGTTTAGCGGTCGGATGGTATTTCGTAAGGAAAAGATTTTAGAGATAGACCACAAAAAAGATACAAAGTTCACGTCAGATAGGTATTATTCCGTATTTCAAAAAATTTAGTACTACAAAATTTGGTACCTTACATACGATATTATTGACATGAAAACTTATTAAGTACTTTATAATAGAAGTGCACGAGAGCCTCTTCGAGGCGCACTTGAAATCCTTTCACCACACTGGTTCGAAAGAACTAGTGACACGATAAGAAGAAGAATACAAGCTTAAAATAAAAATAACTCTACCACGATCTCGACACACGACAGTGTGTCAAGCCACGGTCAGGCCCAGCGAACTGGCGAGTAGCACTGTGTGTAAGTTTACACGAACCATTTGGGGCCACTTTTGACCTTGTCATAGCTAAAAAACTAATCAATATAAACACACCAAATTTGGTTTATGTATTGAAAGCCCGGAGTTATATAATATGCTCCGAACCCGCGATACCGGCGGCGAAGCAGTCCAACATCATCACTCATCTATCAGAAAAAAATACCTATTATGAAAAAAGTACTAAGTAGCCAAATTCGTAATTAATCATTGTGTACGCTGTTTCTTGGGTCACTTACACTTTCAATTCATGAAGTCATAATTATTTGTGGCCATTGATGGCATTCAACATTCCTTCGAAAAATGGCACGTTGGTACAAAAAGGTTCGCCACCCCTGTCGTACACAGTGAGTATATTGTAAAACAAAATGCTACACCTGTCCATCATCTAGATAATGAGATAGCCACCTCCATTACTTAATTACAAGCAGACAACATGTAATTAAAACATGAACTGTATAAAAGGTAATGTATGGACGCCATCATTCAAAACCTTCATCAAATCGTATGAGAGAAGCAACAGTATGGCGAAATTCGTCTGGTTCATCCTTGTGGTCTGCCTGTGGGGGATGGAGAGGAGTTGGGGCTCTCAGGAGCTGATGATAAACTTGTCTAAAGGATTCGGAGCTGCTTTAGAAGACTGCAAGAAGGAGGTAAGCTGTTTAGCTCTAAGTAGTTTATTGAATTGAAACTTCAACTTCATACTCTTGCTACTGCTTGCTCATTGTATCATCAGGATGAGAAGTGATTGAGGAGCAAACCCCTATGTATCGTCACAAATTTTCAAAATCTCTGGTTGTGTTTCAATCATCGACCTCAGATTTTTGGGTTTCTAATTTCATGGTGGAGAAATGCTCGTCCATTGAGCGTTTCATTCAGCTCAGAGCAGCCTTGAAGTAAAATTTCAAATTTCAAATTTTGTTTATTTGGTCAAAACGTAGTTTGAACATAATAATATTACTTATTCTTTGATAATACTAAGTGCACACTGGAAAATGTTACAGTATTACATACTGTGTTACGTTTCCCAGTGCTCATCCTTAAAGTTAGGTACAGACAGCGTCATAGATAAGTATCTCTCTTGCATTATAATACCCAGCTTCAAATCCCTTTAAATCACAGTCGCGGCGAATGGAGAAGTTTTTCTTTTAACAAATAGATTATATTTGTATAACCATATGTAAGCCTAAAAATAAGTTTAAGTATTACAATTTTTTGAAAGGATTTATAGCTGGGTGTCTTATGCAAGGGGGATACTTATCTCTGACGCTGTCTGTACAGATAGTTAGTGACTACAAAGTAATAAAAACAAAAAACAGAAGGTTAAATTTATAGTAAGGAAATATCCTCTACTCCTCAGAAAAATCACTATCAGTAAATGGTGCAGAGTTAAAGAGCGTGTTATAGCTAATAAGTGTTTATGCTAATAGTTAAGCGACCAAGAAGAAGAATTGTATGGTTTAGATCCACTTAGAAGTTTTTGATTAGTTCTGCTATTTTATCATATGGTCTAAATTTTGTTGTCTCCTATAAACATTACTATAACGGTACTAAAACAAAAATGTTCCCCCAGCTGAACACGGGAGACCACATAATGCAGGACTTCTTCAACTTCTGGCGCGAGGAGTACGAGCTTCTGAACCGCGACCTCGGCTGCATGGTGATCTGCATGGCTCAGCGCCTCGGTCTCATGGACGCCGACATGAAGATGCACCACGGGAATGCGCACGAGTTCGCCTTGAAGCATGGCGCTGGTGAGGGCCACTTCAGGGCATTTACAGTATTTGGGTTGGGGTGTAAAAATACTATTTTTTGATGAAAAATTTGCTTTCCTGTACAACACATACTTTTATGGTACCATCAGAGAGGGCAACCTCTGAATGGCCGCCTAGCTAGAGGTCAAAATCAATTTACCAGATAAAGCTGGTTGACAGTAGATTATGGTGATTATTCTTTTACGTCCACACGCGAGCGAAGCAAGCGTGTTCCGCCCTATAACAATAAAACATTCTAAATCTTATTTTACTTAGTGCCCCGTTTACGATACTATGACCTCTTTTACCATCAGGATAATGCCCAGCTCGTCTCGCCACTAGTTTACATAAAACAAATTGCGTAAGTCATTACCAAAAGTTTTTGGTACATTATAACGCAAGTCAGAAAATTTGCGGAAAAGAAGATAGTCAGTCAAGAACTTTTTTTTAGTTCTAAGATGTAATCTACCTACCCAATAAGGATACAAATTGTTAAATAACATTATTAGCATAATTAAAGGACAATAGGTATTTATAGCCTTTAAACTAACTCATCAGCTTATTCAACTCGTGGTGTAGCTGATTTGGTCACCCACATTCATAATGGCGTAATCTCATAACACCAGGGCAGAGCAGCGCCTCGCTGCCTCATCAACTTTTTTCAACTTTCGCATTTATAAAAGCTCAAGCTGATTATGCTAAAAGACCAACAACCGATTTGTCCGAGCTGAAAATTGGGCTCTGTGGCGTATCTTCTTCTAGCAGTGAACTGTTATAGGTTGGTGATGATCGGTAACACTAAGGTCTACCCCACAGACGACGACAAAGCCAAGCAGCTGGTGACGATCTGCCACGAGTGCGAGAAGATGCACGAGGCGGTGGAAGACCACTGCGCGCGAGTGCTGGAGGTGTCAAAGTGCTTCCGAACCAAGATCCATGAGCTGAAGTGGGCGCCCTCCATGGCTGTGGTCATGGAGGAGATGATGAACGCTCTCTAGATCATCATATGGGGAAGGGAAAAGGGAATAAAAAATAGTAAACAGTATCAATTAATAATTCTGTCAACTCGATATTACAAAAAAGAAATAACCCGTATTTCAGTATACACTTTTCTATTGATAGTAGGCAAATAAATAATCTAATATCAGATTTTGAAAGTACATTTGAGTATTTTTTGTTTAGTTAACCTACCTAATATTCCTAGAAAAAAAACATTTTAATATTCAGTTTAAAAATGCACATCCCGCTATTCGTGCAAACGGTCTAACTACGAGCATTTTTTTTTTTTTTGGATGTATTATTTTTTTGGAGTTCCAACTTTTGTTAAATGAAAGGCACGTTAAGATGGATTGTTGAATAATATTTTTACATCTGAAGGAAAGCAAAAGATTAAAATAAATTAACAACATAAATACTAATCAATAACATTAATAAAAGCGTGAAATGTTAAAATTATTGTTTCATTGTTGGCTCTACCTACTTACCTACTATCTACCCCTTATAACATTAAAACAAGAATTTTATAAGGATAGGTATTGTAAGCAGTTTTCGCGAGAACAACCGAAAATAAGGAGTAACGAAATAAAACGCACCTGCTCACCGACAACAGATTTTCGTGAGATAATAAATATAAAAGTACAGTATGCGAATCACGTAAAAGGGCGGTGTGCAGAGATGGAGCAAGGGTTGTTACGAATAACATGGGGCTAAAGCATTCTTATAATAACCTGTGTGAGTGTTGCTATTTGTTGTGATTTTGAATATTTTCTGCATAAACCTATACAAAATAAAAATTTAATTATCCTACCAGTTATCTGGTTCTCATAATATAAACTACATAGCGTTTTGTGATAATATGTCCATACATTAAACAGTATCCAACGATAATTTGTTTTCCTCTTGGATGAGATACTCGTTGCTTATATTTTATTATTTCATAAGGCTTCTAGGGGAGAGTAGCCCCAAAGCCCCGGCCCTGAGTACGTCCCCGGCGATGTAGTAAATACGATCACAGGCCTCAGGTGCGCGTGTAGGAGATTTAACGGCGACTCGGATTGTTTGTTTGTGTTACAAGCACCGGAATAGATGGATTTTAGGCTATTTCCGGTTTTCGGAGGATACAAAACGTTGTAGAGTTGTAGAGTTACGTTCCCAAGCAAAGTAGGAAATCGTTTCTTTTTCTGGAAAGCATTTTTTCTATAATTTAAATCTTTATAAATATAAAGGGTTAGTAAGGGGGTTGCCAGAACCACGCTTGCCCATGACCAGAATAGTGCTAAACAGAACTGATATCTGATAAAACTTTTGGTCGGTTCTGAAAGTCTATTCATTTTCAGCGCCTTTCAAGCCGGAACACAGTAATGCACTACTTAATTTACTCGGCCGGCAACTTCGAACTCGAAAAAGTAATACATTTTATGTATTCCTATAGGCAATTCCATTAAATAAATATGTATGTATGGTGCAATTGTGTACAAAGTAGAAAGCAGTTATTACTGAAGGTATCGAACCTGCGATCTTCAAACACCTCATAAATCGGCACAATAATGGCTCAAGTTAATTTCGACCACCCGTTATCGGGACATCGGATTTCGATTAAGCTGAACGCCTCGGCACAGCCAACACGAAACAGCTGGGACAGACCACAACACTGTTACCACAGCAACTGTGCAAAATGTTTTGAGTCAAGGAATAGGTGAAAAACAATAAGATAAGATAAGATAATTTATTTATTTACTCGTAATTACAACCACTTCTTATGTAGTAAAACTTATAAACTATCACAAAAAAAACAGTAAGGAAAGTAGTATTAAGTAAGTGCACACGAAGTTACTAGAGTCAGAGACTCGCTGCGATTTCTTTTTTGACGAAACATTGATAAATATGTGTTGAAGATTCAAGTCTACAACTAGAATCACTATATTGTAATAAGTTACTATACGTAGGCTAAATTATTTATTGTTAAATAATATTGCTTAGGTAATCGTAACTAAAATATAAAGTAGGTGTACAAACAAATGTTCTAGAAGAGAATGGAACCTATGAGAAAAATGTTGATTATCAACCAACATGCACCAAGGTTGTAGCCCTGAAGAAGAAATGATATGACTGGAAACTAATATTAAGGCAAGCATAATTTATTAAGGTGTATGAATATATGTTTTTTCTTTAATTATTTCAAATCGGTTTAAGTTTTAGTTCAGTTCTTGGAAAAGAAGTAACTTTTCTCATTACAAAATTGGTATATATCTATTTCTTTATATTATCCATTCATGATTATGACATTAACTGATGTAGTGAAGTATACAACCGGTCTACGGTAAAGTAAACCAGCGTCTTCTTAGAGCTGTGAGCTAGGTCTTGCGATTGTTCTGTCTGCTCCTAATAGGATAGCGCAAAGTTAGTGCGCAATTATCACAAAGTAACTGTGCGGGACTGGCTATTGAGCAACTCTTGGCCAAGTTATTGGGAAGTGACCAGGCGAGTGGTTGGGCAAGTTCTTAGATGAGTCATTGAGCAATACCAAGCAAGTCAGTTTTATTTAATTTAATGGAGGAAAATGAGGAAGGAACGAGGGAAATTCTACGAGGTGATGATATGGTTTTTGATAAATGCATTTTTTTAGTTATTTCGTTTCTGACACCAACATTGAACATAGTATCGCTTTTTTGTGTCTATGGTGACCAGTGCCCACCGTTATGCCTCGATCACACGTACCGAGTACTCGGCCGAGACAGTAAAATGCTACTCGGCCGAGACAGTGAAAGCTTAGATCACTCGCTCAGCCGAGCACTCGGCGCTATGTTTATACGTACCGCGTACTCGGCCGAGAGCACTGTCTCGGGCGAGTACTCGGTACGTGTGATCTAGATATTAGTAAAATCCGCCACTAAATTCATCCAGACGGCCATAAAATAAAGGAAAGTACTTCGTTGTCTGAAAATAGGAAGGGAAAAGGAAAAGAGTTTTTTCGCACCCTACAGTGAAAAGGTGCAGACATGAAATATTTCAGTAAATTATAAAAAAAAACGACCACAGAGTGGACACTAAAGGCAAATAGACGACGTGAAAGGCCCAGAAGGAGATGGCGGGACGAATTTGATGCTCACCTACCAACCTGGATCATAGACCTGAACCGAAAGGAGTGGAAGAAGAGGAGGGAGGCCTTTGCCCTACGGTGGGACGATAATGACTGAAAAATATATGGCTATAAATACATTTTCTTATCGTGTCACTAGTTCCTTCGAACCAGTGTGGTGAAAGGATTTCAAGTGCGCCTCGAAGAGGCTCCTTTCGTGCATGTTTTCGAACTTTAGGTTCTATGACATGCCGGTTTCCTCGCGATGTTTTCCTTCACCGTTGCGAGAACGTGGGATGCATACATAGCCATACCCATTTACGCATGACTGCCACCGTTGATTCGAACCCGCGACGATCAGATCGCAAGGTAAGTACATTAATCCTAAATATTACTACCTCCTAAATACATAAATATTATAAAAAAAAAAAGATGATCAATATATTTGAAAGTCTTATTTATTTTCTCATTGTTCACTAAAAACGAAAAAGCATGACACCAAGTTTCTATTCAGCTTTATAAGCTGGTGGTGATCAGACTTCTGTCAGGACTTCGTCGATGACAGTCTCCATGTCTGGCGACCAGTCGAGCTCGTGGATGCGCGTCCGGAAGCACTTAGCCACCTCCAGCACCCAGAGGCAGTGGTCTTCGTGAGGGTCCTGCTCGTTCTCGCAGAGGTGGATGATGTCCACCAACTTCGTAGCTAGCTCTTGACCTAGAAGTTACAATAAAGGTTAAAAGTATCAATCAACTGTCAATTTGGGTGAAAATTTACAAATAGTATAAATATATTTTGTAATAAATCCGCTTAATTTCTAAACAAAGGTTTTAATTAACTTAACTCTAGTTTAGAACTTTAGTTTATATCATATTATAGTATTATATACAGATATTTTATATAGAATACTATATATATGTTATATACTAAAGTTCTAAACTACTAATTAAGCGGATTTATTACTAAATGTATTTATACTATTTGTTAATATTTATGGATTTTCGCAAAGTTACGCCTGAATCAATCAATTGGGTAAAAACTTTAGGCTCTGTACCCAGGAAGTATAACTCAAATGGTTGAAGTGTTACCCGATTGGTGAGGGTTAAATTATCATGAGAATTGTGAATTTTGAGAACAACTAGGGACTTAGAACTCGATAAAACCAAAACTCAATTTGTGTTTTTGATCTTACAAAGAACGTGAAGGAATAAATTGAATATGGGGGGTATGAACCACATACTTTTGATGTTTCCAATGAGAATTCAAACCATAAATCTTGTAAAACCTTATCTTTTTTAGCTGTTAGAGCCGGACTGACATTGAGGGAAGATATCACCGTTCACGTAGCTAAATTACTATCATGGGAATTGGTAGCTGTCTGTGGGTTATCTCCAGATCAGGGATCCTGGCCTGACCCGTCTTAGCTCAAGGCTGCCAAAACTATCGTTAGATCAGAAATGGTGGCCTGAATCGACTAATTTCAGGGTTGCCAAAACTATCGTCAGATTAGAGATTGTGGCCTGAACCTACCAGCACCATGCGTCATAGCAAACTCCTTGGCGTTCCCATGGTGCATCTTCCCGGAGTCGTCAAGCAGGTTCATCTTCTTGCTCATGCAGATGATCGCGCAGCCCGTATCGCGGTTCAGGCTGGAGTAGTCCATCTTCCAGAAGTAATATAGATCGCTTAGCAGCCGATCATTTAGATTCAGCTGCAAGGTAAAGGATGCTTCTATAGTCCCTTCCAAGATTATTACGTAAATAAGTTTTATAGTTTGATTGAGCGAATGGTTCAAGAATTGATACAATTGAAAAATCCTTAATCATCAATCATAATCCATATTTCATCTTAATCATCATTACTTACCTCTTTCTTGCACTCTTCGAGAACCTTCAAAAATCCTTTGGCTATAAACTTCATGGCGTCTCCAGCTTCTAAATATTGAACAGCCGATAACGCTAGAACTAGAAAAAGGAGAAGCTTTGTTTCCATCTTCAGGTCTATATGCCCTTATTCTTCTTTCCAGTTCCGATATGTCATAGACCGTGAACGCAACTAGCGTTAAATATAATGAACCGCCATCTTAGGTGCAGCAATTTATAAAGTTTGAAGGTTGGTGGCATCCATTACCTTTTAATTAATAGGTTTCATTGATGACTTCAAAGATGTTGCAGAATGTGGCAATTAAAAGGTGTGTGGAATCGACATGTCATCATGACAAGTGAGAATGATAGGTTATTGATGATTCTGAGAAGACAATAGGAGCGAACCTGCCCATTAAAAACTAGAATTTTCCCCATTGAAGAAAACAGAGCCGATCACGTAGATTAAAGTGATGATGATACACAATTGAAAACACAAGATACTTTTTCAATTTAAGATAAGACCTATCTTACTGGATCGAATCTGGAGTTAATTGGATCATTCACATATTTAATTATAAACATTGTTATATACTTATTACATGCTTTGTGGTAACTGACATGTAACGCCACCAATTTCACTATTCACCAAACCACTGAATGTAGAGACTTGAACGATATGGCATTCTTCAAGATGTGTAAGCAGGATTTTTGCTGGTACGCAACGTAAACGGTTTGTAGGTGTCGGCTAGTATGTAGGTAGAGAGTTTTTCGTTTCAGATTTCGGCGAGTCAAAATCTTCTGAGGATGCCTCGTGTAGAGGCGAAACACATGTCGAGTTCTGACTTGAGTTTTCTGTTTTCGGCGCTTTGCTTTAGATACTAAAATTCTAAACTAGAGTTAAGTTAATTAAGACCTTTGTTTAGAAGTTAAGCGGATTTATTACTAAATATATTTATACTATTTATTAATAGTATGTAGGTACTATTATAGGTTATGGAACGAGAAATCAGAAAAAAAATTGCCTTAATTTGTTTTCTCATGTTACTTTCCGCATGCATGTTAGGTTCGCGAGAGATACCTAAAATGTAGCTTCATTGGAATCATAGAGGGTATCGGTGCGAGGCTCCCACTGTAGGGCAAAGATCTTGTTCCGGAAGCATTGTGCGGTGGCCAGCCCCGAGGCACACACGTTTATTTCGTCCTTTCCAGAAGTCTTGGCGCACTCCTTGAACACGGCTTCAATTTTAACGGCGTCATTTTCATCTGTTTGAGAAATAACAGTATTTTTTTTATAACCTATTAGTTTTATAAGCGAAGATGTAAGTCTTATAGTATTACATGGTATTACTAATAGTTTTCAACCAACTTCAAAAAGGAGGTGGTTATCAATTCGGTTGAATTTATTTTTTTAATGTTTGTTTCCGCAGAACTTTGTTGTTAATGAACCGATAAAAAAATAGTTGTTTGAGAGGATTTATACTTTCAGATTGGTCCAATACAAATTTCAGCCAAATCGATTCAGAAGTTTAGTTTTATTATGCAAATAACTTAAAAAAAAAGAATTTCTTTTAATTTCTTTAAAAAAAAAGAATTTCTTTTTTTTTTGCGTATTTTGCTTCCTTTGACTTTTCAGTGGTGTTAACGGTCACTAAACAGTCCAATTGAAGTCGATTGTCTATGTTTTTGTAAAATCTTGATTATGTACTTATCTAAGTACTCTGTGCTATTAGTAATAGCATATTACTTATTATTTGGTAATAGTGAAATTGCCTCAGAGTACTTTGACAGTAACAGGTTTCATTACTCGACCTGTAAGCAAAGCACATAAGAATAATAAGGATTTTACCAGCGCCATTAGCCTTAAAGAACACTTTGGCGTTGGCCATCTTGATGGTTCCGTTCGTATCGACCAGGTCGAGCTTGGCCAGCACACAGCTCACTACGCAGCCCACCTCCAGGTGTTTCAAGTCGTGGTCTGGCTCCCAGAACTTGAGGAACTCGGAGATCACATCTTCGCCGAATGGAAGCTGTTGATAATGAAGGCATAACCACTAGGCATAGATTGAAGGACGTGGTAGCCGATGGATAAGGCCCTTGCCTTGCGATCCGATGGTCATGGGTTCGATTCCCGATGGTACACAGTTTTATACAATAATTGTTTCTTGATTCTTGATTCTTGGTAGTCATGCGTAAATAAATAAATATTTTTAAAATAAATATTTTGAACATTTCACACAACGCCATCTAGCCCCAAACTAAGCAGAGCTTGTACTATGGGAACCAGATAACTAATAGAATACTTATATACTTTTTTTTTAAATACATACATAGGATACATAGAAAACACCCAGACTCAAGACAAACACCGATGTTCATCACATACATGTTTGTCCTGAAGCGGGAATTGAACCCGCGACACCGGGTGTGGCAGTCCAATGCACTTATATCAAACAAACAAAACAAACATTCACACACTCACACCCCTGCACTAGGATTCCCTGTGTCGCAGGTGGCATGGACACGTACAAGACATCACAACATTCAAGACCCGAGAACAAACATTTGTGTACGTCACAAATATTTGCCCCGGCCGGGGATCGAACCCGGAACACCAAGATTCGTAGGCAGGGTCACTACCAACTAAGCCACGGTGTCGTCAAACTTGCCACTCGACCATCCGTGTCGTCGAAATGGGTTTGTTTGCTCAGTTGAAAAAATCTATGAGCGCATCCCACGTTCTAACAACGGTGAAGGAAAACATCGTGAGGAAACCGGCATTTCGAGAGCAGTAAAAAAATTTTCACTGGCATGTGACATCCACCAATCCGCATTGGGTCCGCGTGGTGGATTAAGACACATCGCTCTCCTGCCGAGAGTAAACCTGAGTCCTAGCAGTGGGAACATTATAGGTTAATTATGCTTATTAGGCTTATAGATTGGTGTCCCTGTATACGTGTACACCACCAAGATGAAGTTGTAATAGTGCACGAAAGGAGACTCTTCGAGGCGCACTTGAAATCCTTTCACCATACTGGTTCGAAAAAACTAGTGACACAATAAGAAGAAGACCAAGATAAACAGCTCCAAACTCACCGTTGGGAGTCACCTGCAGGATGCGGTCTAACACAGTGGCGGTAATATGCATGCTTAGTGTGCAATTTGCCTGGGTAATTAAAAATCTCCCGTGACCAGACAGGTCGGTAGGACCACGGGCATAAAAATTACCATCGGTAGTATCACGGGTATTCTGCCCTTTGTGGCAGTAATTTATTATTATTTATTTAATTAATTAGGACGATTTTACACTACTTACACTAACTAATATTATATTTTATAACACATTTGCTCGTAAAGGGTCATTACGCACTAGTGCGGTAATGTAATGTAAAACGCACTAGTGTGGTAATTTAATTAAAAAAGGAAGGTTTATCAAGGTTCTCCGTTTAAAACGAACGATACTTTTTTAAATCTTAGCAAAGAGTTTTTATGTCAGAAAAGTGGTCAACATTTTATGAATAAAATTAACTTTGGGAGATAAATTATAATAAATATACATTTAATTCTTGAATTTCAATTCCATAAACCATAAATTACAACCATTTAAATGTAACAAAACACAAAAATATTAATTTACTTCAATAGTAATACTGGCTGTTTTGTGCCTTTGCCTGTGCTTTGCCTTAAAAAAAAGCGCTGATGCGCGCGCTTCGCTAATTTGAGAACATTTAAAAATTATTCCGCGCACTGTTTTTTTTCGCTGTATTGTTTTTATTTGAAAATGTCGTCAAGTAATGATGAATTTATTTATTTATTTCCTCGCAAATGTGTTATAAAACGTCGTATGACATACGTGCGGTTTGATAATTACAGCCTCTGCTTTCTTGTAGCCCTCACCTACGGCTCGGGCTAGCAATATCGCCTCGGCTGTAATTATCAACTTACCGCACTTATATCATAATGTACTATTACATTACAGAACGATTCATTACATATAGTCACACAAAAAAAATAGAATCATTCAAAAAATAAAACATTTATGGCAGTAATTCATAAAATAAAGTAAAAAGAAAATGACAGTGAAAAAGTTAATTACAGAAATAGAATAAAAAAGATAAATAAGTATCAAAATATAAAATAACTTTAATTCATCACTCTAACAGAAAATCAGACACTCTACCATCAGCTTCTTCCATTCATCAAAAAAAAGTAATGTGTAAGCATAGCTAAGATTCGATATTTGAATAGTTCTACGCTATAGGTAACACCGACCTAAGCCATGAAACGATTGGTAGGTACTTACTATTTTCCTACATTCTAGAACAGTGGTCCCAATTGTTTCTGACATGTGCTGTATAAATTTTATGCCATTTTTACCCAAAACATCTCGGACAAAAAATATAATTAAAATCACTTTAGCTATTTTCATCCTTCCGATTTCAGATTAATATAGAAAAAAAATCAATGTGTTTTTCTCAGTCAATCAGCGGTTCATGTTATTGTTAATTGGTTGATTGCTTTTGAATGAAGTAGGTAACCACCAGGCCAGTCGCAAACGAGCCACCGACCATAGCGGCCGGTGGCCGGCGACAGTCAAATCAACAACAAAATGTAAACTTACTATCGCTGTGGTCGGTGGCTCGTTTGCGACTGACCTTATTCATTATTTTCTGCATTTGCTTCATCAAGATTCCAATCGTAAAACAGTCTTATTAAATAATACTAATTAATTATACACAATTGTATTAGACCACAGAGAAGCATTATTAATTTATTATTTGTGAACCGGCATGACAAAGGACAGAAAAAAAATGTTCTATGGCATGTGGCATCCACCAATCTGCATTGGGTCCGCGTGGTGGATTAAGACCCATTCGCTCTCCTGCCGAGAGTAGGCCTGAGTCCCAGCAGTGGGAACATTATAGGCTGATTATGCTTATGCTTATGCTACCAGGAACATCAAGGTTGCGGGTTGAAATTTTGAGGACAAAAACCATTGAAATAAAAGTCAATTTGAGCATTTATTAGTTGCTCTATCTTTGCTGGCAAACCTTATTTATTTAAATAATTAAAATAAAAAAAAAAGACAGCTGATCGAGGTGAGGTATTCCGTCCAGTAGATTGCCTTGGTCCATTGTGAAGGGTCAAATCCTAAGTATCTTTGTGGATTCATTTGACTGTCAACAGCATTCAAATGATACGTTCAAAACCCGTACGCGTATATTTTTGACAATCGCATTCGTATCGAATTCTTTACAGAAAAATCAACAGTTTGTGGCGTTGTTTTACAATTTTCTTCCAAACTGATAACCTGACGGATGGTGGTGAAGGAAAACATCGTCAGGAAACCGGAATGTCATAGAACCTAAAAGGTTCGAAAACATGTCGCAAGTGCATGAAGATGCTCTTCGACGACGAAGAGCGACTTGAAATCCTTTCACAACGCTGGTTCGAAAGAACTGGTGACACGATAAGATAAGACCTGACGGATTTGATACTAATGCAATTGTCAGAAATTTTGGTAATAAAACTTATTTCCATATGATATCAAAAAGATAAATCACAAATAGATGCGTAACCTGATAATGCTGTGATGAATCAAACGAAAACCACCAAGTTACAAAACGAGTGGCACATTTTATGTCTCGGCCAAGACGTCCGCCATGATAAGCTCCATGCTTGGAGCCCAGTCCAGCTTGTGGATCTCGGCCTTGAAGCAGTTGGCGATCTTAAGCGTCCGTTCGCATGCGTCCGGCATCTCGGGGAACGTCTGTGCGCAGCCGTGGATCATGTCAACTAGTTGCTTCGCCATTTTGTCATCTGAAGTTTGCAAAGAGATAAAGAATAATCGAGGTTTACAAAACATACTACAATCGACTTCAATTGGACTGTTAACACCGCAGTCACGCGGGAGGTAAGATACGCAATTTCGTTGGGTTAGTAGGGGTTCACCACCGGACCATTTTTTGTGCTACATTTACTTAATTGACGTCATTTTGTCAGTTACTTTGATTTCACACAAAATACTGAACCGAATTTCGATTCGATTTGTATGGGACCAATCTTGAAGTAAATCTTTTCAAATAAAATTGTATTTTCGCATCGGTTTATAAACAACAAAGTTCTGAGGTAACAAACATAACAAAGTACTACCGAATTTAGAACCTTTTCCATTTTTGAAGTCGATCGAAACACACAGAATAAAAATACCTGACGAGACAAGCAAGTCGCTCTCCGGATAGTACGATCACCTACTCGCGACCAGAACTGCTACGCTTTGAGTGCTAAAGCGCTCGTTTACTTCGAGACATTGTGACGGTTTGTCTCGAAAGCCAAATAATTTTAATAGCTACATGAAAATCAATCAAAACTGAACCTTGTTTACCTTTAAGCTATCTTTAAAAACTAAATTGCATTTCTATACTATTTCCTAAATGTAATAAGGTGCCAATAAATTATTTATCATTTATCAATGGTAATTTCAAGAGAATCGACGAAAACTACAAAGTTAGAATATCCAAACTAACCAGCGCCATGTTTCTTGGCGAACTCCTGTGCGTTTCCATGATGGAGGTTGTAGTCAGCGTCCAGCAGATCCAGCTTGGAGGAGAGGCAGATGATGGTGCAGCCCGTCTGGCGATCGGAGAGCTCGTAGCCCTCTTTCCAGAAATTCATGAACTCCGTCGCCACAGACTCTGGAAGGTCCATCTACATCCGGACAGAAAATGGTAAGCTTCTAACTAAACTGTGGTCTTCAAAAGCTTACAGTCACTAGATATGATTTCTACATCCGGACAGAAAATGGTAAGCTTCTAAACTGTCGTCTTGAAAAGCTTAAGTCACATGATATGATTTGACTAGACTATATCTACAAATCTAGTCAGACTATTTATGTAAATGCCACATATATGATTTAAAAGCGTCGATGACACACTGCTAGTTTACACTCTACAAGCCGGCGAGTTTAAAAGCTAGCAGGTGAGCGAGTTAGCTTGAGGGAAGGATTGTCAACAAGCAGATTTAAAAAAAGCCGATGACACTGGGAGAACTCGCTGGCTTGTAGTATAAAAAGCCGTGTTTCATCGACGCTTAAGAAATATATGTCTGTGGTGGAAATATTAATATTTCAGTATCATTAAATAATACTTGGACATTTCGAAAAACTCACCTCCTTCCTGCAAATCTCCATCGGTTTAGCAAACGTCTTCGACATCTCCTTCATCACATCTTTGGAAGAGTCCACCTTCAGGACCGCGTACCCCACCAGCAATAGAGTTATCTTCACCAACCGCATTGTCACCATTTGCTCCATCCCACGACTGATCGTCTCCTCAATTTATACATCATTTCAACCCAGGCTAATGAAATAATTACGGGTTACCTCAGGATAATTATCACTAGCGATTAGGTCATATTGTCACCAGTATTCACAGACAATGTCGTTCGTGGTAGAGCTTAGTCACGGTTTGAATCGAATAATTGATTCTCCGAAGAGTGTGTTAATTAGTGCCCATGGTTTGGGGGTGTGTCAAACAATCATAATGAGTGATCACTGGGCTTATATTTAGACGTGAGGAAATTATTTGGTTCTTAGTTAATTTTAATTGGAATCTAATCACGCATTGGTTAAAATGCTCACACTAAGCAGTGATTTAGTTTATGTGGCGCTTGCTTGTGTCCGAGAAACGTTAAAAATTTCATGCAATCAAAATTAGTAAAAAAACATATATATATAATCCTAAATTCTAAGTGGATAGTAGAGAAGAATATTTAATGTACCAATAACCTCACTAAATCCAGCCATGTTTTTTTTTACTTTCAGTCCTATATCAATTGTGTGCTGCAAACTTATAATCTAGATCTAGGATACAATCCGCTCCATCGTCATCGTGTTACATCATGTTACATCATGTCTATTCTTAAACAATAAACAATCTATAATCAAATAACAGAAAGTTTTTTTTGAAAAGTAACCTAAGGGATGTTCCTATCCGCTGCAAAAAAAAACCCCATTTGAGTTCGATTCCATTTTATAAAAATATCAACCCTATGGGGATTCCCATGGTGCAGGCTTCCGTCAGGGTCGGCCTGGTCCAGCTTCGAGGATATGCCGAGGATAGCGCAGCCCATCAACCGCTTCTTCACCTCATAGCCATACATAAGTTTGGAAACTTTTTCTATTTATAAAACAATAATTATGTATTTTGTATGTCTAGTATATTTGTCTCTGAAAGTTTTTCCGGCTTCATCTCTGTTTGCCTAACACTCTGGTTTTATACTTGACTTATTTTAATTACTCTTTTAATTAGTAACCTTCGTGTGTTTTTTTAAAATGATTATATTATATGATATTTGTTTTTCTGTTGTTATTGCTGTGCTTTGTGGTTATAAACATGATGTGGTTAGTTATGATGGGTAACATAACCTCTACTTAGTTTTCGTAGGAACTACTAAGTTACCTACTAGTAAGTTTAGTATTATATTGAAAAATACGAATTCTACTAAGTATTTATTTTTATCAGTAGGTACAACAGCTTTATCTGTAAAAGTTCGCTATAAATAATTACATATTAAAACAAATAACTTGAATATAGCTAGCTAATAAGCATATTTGAGATTGTAGAGATTAGCTTCTCGTAAAAGAACCCGTTTTTTACCCAATTCCATCGAATTCATCTCAATTGGTTTATCTATCTATCCATCCATCCTCCAAATCTAGTACATATTTACAACCATCAACATCATTAACATATTGATGACCATCAACATATAATAGTAGTCAACTGCTAGACGTTAGGTCTCTCGCAAGGCGCGCCACTAATATTAATAAATATATGTGTAGTAATTAATCCGCTTAGCTTCCAAACAAAGGTCCCAATTAACTTAACTCTAGTTTAAGATTTTTTTGTATCTAAACCAATGCGCCGAAAACAGAAAACTCAAGTTGACACGTGTTTCGACTCTACACGAGGCATCCTCAGGAGATGCGCGCCACTAAGCCTGATCTTCGACACCTTATCCACTTTCTTCTCTTATCTTATCACATAAAACCTTACAAGCTACTCGTTTACCATTATCGGCAATTGGATATATACTTACTGGGCTCATAACTACCACTTGCGCTATGACTAGACAGGAAAATACCAATTATGAACATGACCTTATACCATCAATCATCAATATATAAAATACTTGGACCTGACTGACTGACTGGCAGACACAGTACAGGCCAAACCGCTGAACAATGAGACTTGAAACTTGGAAGGTATGTTTGTCAAGAAGTTCAGGCACGTACTTAGAATAGGGTTTTATTAATTCACAATGCAAATGAAGTTGCGGGCATCAACTAGTCATAATATAATATCGTATGTCTTCAACCTGCGCCTTCAACCATCACAATCTCAACGCTTCGTCTATAATTTTGATTTGCTTGTTATTAGAACCTTATCATTACTGCAATTTGAACTTTATCAGAAATGGTAAAATATACGTACCTACAATCTATTATTTACAATACAAAAGACAAAATGATTCTATTCAATTTAACATCAACCTTACCATTATTGTCTTAGAGGACATGAGCGTTGACCAGGTAAGTTGGTTTCATAATGACATGCAATTGGGGTTCAAAAAAAATTAAATAGTGATATATTAGGAAGCCGCGGTGGCGTGGAGGTATTGTGTGAAGAGCGGTTCAGCATGAGGGTCTGCCAGGTCGCTGTTCTGGTGCTTGCGACGGCGCTGGCCGTCAGCGGGGACGCTGATGTGATGAGCCACGTCACCGCGCATTTTGGACAGGCTCTTGAAGAATGCAGAGCAGAGGTAACATTTTAAATTAACCTCACTTTTTCAGCACAGTTGAGCCCAAGTTTTCCAGAAATCCTGCGAGTAGATACAACACGGAATATTGTGAGTAGTTTGTAATTTTTTTTTGTATCTATTCTTTTCTCATTATGTCTCTAGTTCTTGTTAGTGTACTCACTGGTAGTAAGTAACCGCAGGTAGGAGCTTGCTTTAGTTTTAAATTTTAAGTATTTTTTTTTTGGCAAATAAAACATTTTTTTTTTGATTGATTCAGGCGTTACTTTGCGGAAATCCATAAATATCAACAAATTATATAAATATATTTAGTAATAAATCCGCTTGATTTCTAAACAAAGGTTTTAATTAACTTAACTTTAGTTTAGAACTTCAGTACACATCACTATATTACAAACCAAAGAGTCAACGAACAGAAAACCAATGCCTCGTGTAGGGGCGAAACACGTGTCGTATCTTTGAACTTTGGTTTTCTGTTCGTTGACTCTTTGGTTTGTAATATAGTGATGTGTACTGAAGTTCTAAACTAAAGTTAAGTTAATTAAAACCTTTGTTTAGAAATCAAGCGGATTTATTACTAAATATATTTATATAATTTGTTGATTTTTTTTTTCAAATTGCATGAATGATGTAACATTTCCTTGTCTTCTCATTCTGAGCCATCCGAGTTACCGTTGTAACTGCTCTACCAGTTGCTCTTATTACTCGTCTTGTTCTCTTTTTAGCCTCCTCAATCAATCGATCAATATTTATTTCCAGTTCTTTTCTTAATAGGTACGCATTTACACAATCAACTTAACAAACATACTCTCTAAATTTTAAGCCAACACGTTCAGTCGTTTGGCTTCTGTATTGTCAGACAGGATAATACAAGTGACTTAAAAAAATGGGAAGATTTTCAATTCGGTTGATTTTGTTATTTTATTTCTTTTTACCTCAGAACTTTGTTGTTTATAAGCCGATTTTAAGTTATTTTTTGTTGGAGAGGATATACTTTCAGATTGGTACCAAAGAAATTTGATCCAAATCAGTACAGTAGTTTAGTTTTTATACAAAAAAAATGTCGTCGAAGTAAACGAAATTACGTATCTTGCTTCACTATGACTTTTCAGTGGTTTTTACGGTCACTAAACAATCCAATTGAAGTCGGTTGTACTGTTGATTATTATAGATATATACATTGATTGAATGAGTGATTGTTTGTCAATGTTTAGTCCGGCCTGACATCGGAGGTGTTGGAGGAGTTTAAGAACTTCTGGCACGAGGACTTCGAGGTGGTGCACCGCGAGCTGGGCTGCGCGCTCATCTGCATGTCCAACAAGTTCAGCCTCATGCAGGACGACGCCAAGATCCACCACGAGAACATGCACGACTACGTCAAGAGCTTCCCCAACGGTCAGTGCCGTGAGCTATCCAATAGCTATTTCTTGAAATTTTCTAACAGTATCCAGAATTCATGAAAAAACCGAACTCGCTTATTGCTTAGGCGGAGGATTAGGCAAGTCAAATTAGGGTTGAGAAGAATCTTCTGATTGAGATGTTAACAAGCCGGAAACTCGGATACACCTTCATTTTGGCGTTCTAAAAGTTGTCTAAAAAGTCACATATAATCACATGTCAGCATCGTAAGTTATTCAAGGTCAAAGGTTACGGTCATCAGTTTTTCGCGATGATCTTGGTTCCTATTGCCTCAATGTTGTTGTTATCTAAAAAAATATGGAGCATCGTACTATACTTGTACCTATTTATTTGACATGTACTTAATCATGTTATGCATAAAAGCACTATGAACTCTGAACCATACCCATCGAAGCTGCAATTTCCTTTTATTTGCTATGTAACCCTGTAAACTAACATTTGCATCTTTCAGGTCATATGCTTTCGGAGACGATGGTAAGGCTAATCCACAACTGCGAGAAGCAGTTCGATGACGCTGATGAATGCGACCGCGTCGTGAAGACGGCGGCGTGCTTCAAGGTGGACGCCAAGAAGGCAGGCATCGCGCCCGAGGTCACCATGATTGAAGCCGTCATGGAGAAGTACACGTGAGGGTACGGAGGACTGGAGACGGGAACCTCACTGACAACTTACACCACAGCAAACTGATTAAGGATTTAAGAAAGTTAGTTTTGGGACCTTAGTAATATAAATTAGATTTAGTAATCTCATTAAAATTGTGATTGTAGATTTTTAGAGTAGAAATATTTTGTAAGTGAGCAAATTGTGGAAACAATAAAACCGTGAATGCATTCCAAAACCTTTGCAAACTCATTTTATAACTTCGTTAGCATTAGAATGATTCGTTTTTTTATTTCGTTAGCATTAGAATTATTCGTTTTTTTATTTCGTTGGCATTAGAATGATTCGTTTTTTTATTTCGTTAGCATTAGAATTATTCGTTTTTTTATTTCGTTAGCATTAGAATTATTCGTTTTGGAAGCGAAATAAAATAGTAGTTCACTGGTGATAAAGTACAGATTAGGCGAAAGCCATATGTCTCGATCGTGGGACGAAACCATAATGGCCAGACGGCTGAAACAGGAACCAATGATTCGTGGTATAGACTACGTGGGAAGAATGGTAATATACAGATTGAAAAAAAAAAATACAAAATGTAGTCATAAGTATAATGGTATGGTACAGATAACTTTATATTCATTTAGATTTTCTCATTGAAAATTTATAAAACCTGAAGTCTACAAAAGCACTATCTACAACCCCTTTTAATTATATTAATAAGTCCTTTAATTATTGAATCTGACTTAATCAAGATTTACAAAGGTAGATTAGTCTCTTGTAAACATTATTCTCGTTCTAAGACCAAAACTAAAATGAAAACAAGTTGAAAGGTGAGAAAAATAAGGTTCTACGAAGACGAGGTATCATCAATCAAACGTGTCGTGGAGGAGGCAGTGTACAAACAATCAGTCAGTGGTAATGAGCGGGGATGACAGCTCGGGGGAAGAAAAATGAACATTATTTACGTACTTGATCGAATCATAATTTCAAAAAATTTGGCAGCAGGTGACGAAAGGTGCTGACAAAGGCTGGTGGTAATTTAATTAAATTTTTCATTCAATAATCAAGGTTTTACAAAAACGTTGACAACCATTTTCAATCGGACGGATCTAGTGGATCAGTAGGCACCACTGACAAGTCACAGGGAAGCAAAATACGCAATTTTGTTTACTTCAACCACTTTTTTTTCAGTTATTCTGATTTAAAACCTAAACTACTGAACCGATTTTGATAAAAAAATTATGGGACCAATCTGAAAGTATATTCTCTCGAACAAAAAATTTTTTTTCAAATCGGTTCGTAAACAATAAAGAACTGAGGTAACAAACATTACAAAAAGGGAAAAAAAAATACAACCGAATTGTCCTTCAATCCTTTTTTGAAGTTGGTTGAAAAAAGCGTAAAATACGTTGTTTTATAACTTCTAGTTTACAATATGAATCACGTAAAACTTCCAACACAGCTGAGTAAAATTTACTGCTTATCTATAGGCATAGACCGTAACAATAAAACGAATAATGCTATTTTATTCGATGGAAAAAATATAACAATTTGCATACAAAGCGGCAAGTCGCGATTTTCGGGAAAATATTTATCCCTCCCCTGGCAGCACTACGTGCCGGGAATGGAAGCTGGTAACCCGCATGTGTTTATAACGCCTTGTTTTTGGCTTCCCTTTTGTTTTATAGTTTCTCGCAATGATTGTTTTTAAAAGGAAATATAGGACAAGGAAAATAATGGTTACCCTATAAATATCAAATATTTTTCGATGCAAAAGCGATTTTCATTATTATTACTCTACATATTTTCTGAACAGAAATATCTCAGCTAACTTTTAAATTATTTCAGTCACGATTTTACTATTTCTGTGATTCTAGTAGAGTGCAAGAATGTAAGCGGTCTTTAACCTCAACTTTAAAGGTTATGCGTCAAATTACAATGAAATATACAAAGGAAACTGCAATAATCCATCATTCTGTCTACGTTCTGCGCTGCCTGAGCCGCGCCAACTTGCATTTGCAGCCAACCAGCCTAAAGACCCTTCGCAAAGTAGCTCACCCAACCGCAAAAGGAACTTGGCTTCCGAAAGTCATTTAGGAGTTTTCTTTTCACTCGCGACATAGAAAAATGACTTTTAACACAATCAATACAAATGTCACGTACACTACTCCAGTAAAGAACGTAAGAAAGGAAAGGAATTCACTTGCTAGGAAGGATACGTTTTAAATCCTGAAAATAATCTGTGAAAGCCGAATTGGATCTTGATCCTTCGTAACATGGTGCAAGGTCGAATGGCATTCGTTTCGGGAAAGAAGCAAAAGTTGAGTTCGAAAAAGAAATGGACTCCTTCGGGAATTGTACCATTTTTCATGAAAACAACGTCGTGAATACTAATGCGGGGAAATACTTGTTAAACTCGTTAATAAAGCTGACGCACTGTACATTCATGACTTTATTAAACCTTTTGGTTATGTTTAGTTTTGTAATAAATTTGTGGTTTAAAAACAGGGGTGATAATAACTTACAAAAAGGTCAGATTTACCGCTCAAAAAGGCCTGTTCCGCCGTCGTTTTGTAGCAAAAGCAAGGGATAGCTAGTAAGCTTGAGGCTAATATTTAACACCTCATTCAAGTTCAGCATAATTCTAGTCTTAATACTATGTAGGACTCTATCACCACTCATCAGCACAAACACCAACGAAATCGAGAGTATGCTCCTTCTATTACGAAAGACTCAACTGAAAAAGAAGCTATGATACAAAGAAGAATTAATTTGGCTGTCTTTCAGGGGCAAGTTCTTGCCTTTAGTGCTTGCCGTACCCTAGCTTCTACTAGTACTTGCCAGCCTCGGCTCCAGTCAGCAGGAGCAGTGCTGCGTCTCTCACCTGGCTATAGTGTGCAGATGCGCGCTGGTGGCCAGCTTGACAAGCGGCCGGTGCGGCGGGCGGCTGGGACGGCTCGGCGGGCTGTACGTGTACTCGCCCGCCTCGGCTCCAGTCAGCCAGGACCAGTGTTCTGTCATCTTCCAGTTACTCCACACCACAATTTTTTGGACCTCTATAACGCGCCAGGTCCCTTCAGTCTGACTCTAGCGATCATGTTTGGGATAGCATTTCACTGTGCAGTTTTGCAACTTTAGTTCCGTTTATTTGAGGTCATTTTCGTTCACTTTTTGAGGTGGTCATCTTTATTCTATTAAAATTGAAAAATAAACGTTTTGTTGTGGTCTGATATTGATTATTATGGATCATGTATTTTTTAAATGCAACTTGTTTTCTGTCGTGAGTAAAAATAACAACATAGCCTAATATAATAGAATACAATGCCGATTGGCTGGAACTCCATTTGGTCAGTTTTATTTTCTATCCAAAACCTAAGTATTTGAAACACAGAAGTATTAAAGTATAGAAACACATTGGCTAACTCTAGTACAATTTGGTATGATGCTAATTTTCGAAAAAGATAAGTAACAGGGCTAGATTATATTATATGTTAAAACTACTAGGCTTTTTCATTGGTAATAAAACTAAATCGTAAAAAGTAACAAACATTATTTGAAAATGGAGATATTTCATATTTATTGACAAGGTGTCTGAAACTTGGTCCTGTCTTACGACTCCATTTTGGTTTGATACTGTCCATCTTGGTGTTCTATATGAACATCGTTATTCATCTATGATTTGAACCTATTATTTCAAAAAGAGTGACATATACAGACATTGTTAGCATATAGATGAGCATTCTTAAATATCCTATTAGATGACCTTAAGTGCAAAACTTTCGCAGCCCCTCAACGGGAGAATCCTTCAAAATCTCAAATCTTATTAAATTCGAGAACAATGATTAATAATGGCTGAAATAGTCTGCAACTTCTTACAAACTTACACATCCATAAGTAACATAAGCCGTTTTGAACCTTATACTTCAGGCTTTAAGTTCTAAAACAATCGCAAAAACAACTTGTTACTTCAAATCCTGAATCACGCTTTTCCTTATCTTAATCAAGGTGAAATAACCTTTAAATCCCATGCTATAAAGTCTTCAATCAAATGTATATTCCAATTCCGACACCCTGTTATAGTTTCCCCTTTCAAATCCTACAACGGATTACACGACGAATTTTCCGTTTTGGTAGTCTCAATGCTTTGTCCCTCTCTTTATGGAGTTGTGTGAAAGAGGTGGGTGATAAGCCTAGGTGCACAATATTAAAGAGAGTAAGTAAAGTAATAAATCTTAATCCCCTTATGAAAGAGTGTCTGAAACGGCACGGTGACGTCACGCTGTGCTGGAAATGAAATTTTCGAGATAACTACGACTACTCGAGATATTGTGTGTGATATTGGTAGGTAGGTATCATCAAAGATTAGTCTAAATTGGGTAATAAAAAAAGAGTTTTAAGAAAATTCTTATTGTAAATAAATAATTTGACCCGACTCTATCAGCTCTACATAAATATTTATATCGATATTCTAAAAACAAACACTAAAATAGTTAAAAAATAAAATAAAGAAAAATAATCGTGTCTGTTTGTGTCATCAAAGTAATCAAACTCATATTTTAATTCGTGGTTTTCGTTTGATATTTAATATTTTAAAATCTTGAACACTCTCTCTCTCTCTCTCTCTCTCTCTCTCTCTCTCTCTAGTAGAGAGATAATTAAAGCATTCATAAAATTTTATTTGCATCTTAAATAGTAATGATAATATTATTATCATATCAATCATCAATATCAATCAATATCCTAAGGTATCATATCTTAGGTATTTTTTAGAAAATGAAAAGCGAAAATGGTTAAAACTTTTCATTGTATTAGTTTTTTTCATAGTTATCAGATTTTTAAATAATTTTACTAGTTGTTGGTCAATCGATTTATATTCTTCACAGGTACCAAATATCTCAAAATAATGAAAATTGGTCCAATCTTGTGCAAGTGGTGCGCGCTGTTTGTTGCACCCCCGTGCCCGCAAGTGCAATAACATAGGCTGTCTCACTCGCACACCCAAGGGTGGAACAGGAGACGAATGGAGTCGTCGACGACATTCAACCTGTTACAACTATTTTGACGTGACTACGTCTAATAAATCGATGATCGCCGACTGCATGCACGAAAACGTTGACGTCATTGTCCGGTAACGCTGTCATTGTCCGGTAACGCTCATTGTCCCGTTACGCTGGTAGTCACGTTAAACCATCGTCCGTAAACCAACTTTACAGACAACCAATTTTTTTTACTTCTTTTTGAGAGTGAGGACGTGTATTTCCCACCAGTTAAGTAGTTAACATTCCAAGTAACGATCCCGTGGGTTGATCGTTGTATCGACACTAGACTGCGTATCGAAATGGTTTATTCAATCAATTACTAATTTGTTATGGTTCGTTGTTACGATTACGTAGCAATTTTTGCAATTATTTTTCCTTCTGCTTACATATCAGAACATCTAGAAATGGTAAAATATTTGGAGAATAAGTAGAGCTGTGGAGATTGACAAAAACAATTATATAATTATTGGAATAATTGTTTTTTTTTCTAGTCAGTCTACCAGTCAGTGTTTTTAAAAAAAAAATCATATATTGAAATATGTATATTTTATGTAACTTATAAAAACACTGACTGGTAAATTTCATTTTGCGTGTCGACCATCCAACCAAAAGGATCAAAACAAACGACTCTTCATTCAATTATCAAACCTATCACAACGAGATAAGGAGCTTAATCCCCGGATCGCCGCCTATTAGGGTTGTCTCCCCTAATTTGCTGTTTTAGACGTCTGCCCACCGTACGTACCTACTTACGGAAATTAAAAATATGTAGGTATTGAGTTTCAATGCTAAAAGTAAAATCGATTGGTTAATTATGGTATTATTTATTTTACTTGCTCTCCAATAAAACAATTTAGTTTTCGTTGTGTAATTTAACCGAATAAATATTTACTATACAATTTTATATGTGTATTTCACAGCATATTTTCATTCAAATGCTAAAATTATAATTTTTGACCAATTAAAGTAAAAATGTCACGCCCATCAGTATTTTAATAGCAAAACCACAACGTTAAAACAAAGAAACGTCATACGAGTGCGAACGCCTGTCAGTTAGCGACGAGCACGCCGTAGCGTGACTCATAGTGAAGCCCGGGCCACAGGCGCCGGCCGGGCTGCCGCTGCGAGCCGGACACAGGTTGCGATACAGTCACTACGGTGTAAAGGTATGTGTGTATTAAGGGTTCGCAGATTAACTGATTAATGAATTGATTGTTTGCCAATAAATACCGAAAAAAGTATAGTATTTTTATAGCCTATTTTGTCCCATTATTGGGCAAAGGCCTTTCCAAAATCAATCCATCTGTCTCGATCTTTAGAAGTTTCGACTATTTCCAATCGAAGGCAACGAGGCTCTCGCTAACAAAGTATAAAAAAAAACTAAAAGTTTTATCTTTTAACTATGTAGAGTTCCGAGACTTTTTGATATGCATGAAAAGCAATAAATTTTTGACAAAAAAAGGTTATATTTAATATACCTACCATAACTGTGGGAAGACACGAAAGTAATTTTTGTTTATGTATTTATTTACGAGCTTTCATTGTGCTACTTTAGATCTTCACACAAAGTTTAGGGTTGTCTGTGAATGTGATCGATACGAAAAAAATATTGACACCACTTTTCAATTTATTTTTTGTGACAATCTAAGTACATATTTTGATAAGAAAAAATTGCAATGAAACTATTGAACTGTATATAATTATTGACAGGTGTATATCCGCTCCGCTCGACACCCTCGCCGCCCCACAGCGGGCGCCACTTTATGTGAAATCGATGCAACCCTGTTTGGTAAACACACTGCACTCTCCATCTCGATGTCGACTACACATCATTTCATAACCAACAGATTCATAAAGAAAAAAAAACTGGGGAGAGACCTAATTGGACAGTCAACAAGTTGCATAGATTTTATTCAAAAGCTTAAAATTGTTATTTTGTTTCACAATGTTTTGTTAAGTTTTGTACTCTATTAAAGCCCCTGTTTTGAAACACCTTACTGCATTTTCGATTTTACCTCACCAATTGACATTCCAAACACTTTATAAAGGCTATTGCACACTAAACATATCCCACTTCACTGTTAAAGGTATAGGCTCAAAAAATTTGAGGTAGGTATATGTTTTAAAATACGAATTTGACAGTTCTATTTTTAAATACGCGCGAGCTGGCGCCGGCGCGCGGCCACGTTGCGAACTAACCTAACCTTGCGTTGGGCACCCGAGGCCCGGGGCGCGATCGTAAAGTAAAGCTCGCTTAGTCACAGCCATCTTGATACTCGAGTCAGCCAACATACAAACATTTATTACTGTTTTTATTCATGTTAATTAATGCGAAGAATGTGGCTTCTTCATTGGAAATGATGTGAGCTTAATTTAATTGTACCGTTTTGCATCTATAACTTTATTGTTTTATGGCGTCCGGTTTTAACTCCGAGAAACCGACCGTTAAAATATAAAATCAATTAAAAGAAACATTGTAGTTTGAAATTATTTTAAACCTACAGTAAGTCAAATAGTTATGAGCACTTGTACTGACTTATATAGCTAAACTTGTGTTTGTATCACTGGTATCATGTCGATTACATCTACTGCCACCAATTTGCAATTAAAAGTTCATAAAACAAGTTCTTATCTACGATAAACACCAAAGATAGGTTTACATTCAGGATACAGGTTTCTAGCAAGTATTTAATTTGTGATTGAATTAATTGAAATGCTACAAATATGTTCTTTAAAGGTTAATAAGAGTAATAGATCTTGGTTAAGTTAGGTGTTTGTAGTTAGTTCAGGACTATAATATATGCACATCTACATACATCTTGTACAGCACTTATCGTAAGCGTAGTGTAACCGGAACACTGGTTTGCCAAAAAGAAAAACTGTCTTGTCTTGTTTCAACTGTCTAAAATAAGCTTTTTTTTTAGGATATATTATAAAGTTCTGAACTTTAAGGACAACGCACTGTAAGTATCAAACCCAGTCGCCACATGCATATTATCCACCCTGTTGTCCGCCACCCCTCGTTCATTCATTCGCTCGTACTACGAACACGGCATCCGTGGAGCCGCCGACCTTGAATACATCACAATCATAGTGAAAGTTTTGCGCACTTTACTAAATCTCAAGAACTTTCAGCTATATTATAAAATACCTATTTATTCGTTAAAATACAAAAAGATAAATTATCAAGTAAAAAGATAGCGTTTTTAGTAGTAGAACTTCAAATCATTCAAATAATAAATTATTAAGAACTAATTCAAAAGGTACAATAAAAGCTCTTTTGGTTTCTATAAAAACACTTTTGACTCAATTTAAATTACAAAAATTATCACTTAGACACAGAAATACCATGTTGCATTCGCCCTGACAGGGTCCATGTACTATACCTAGTCTGTAACTACCACTTAAGACCTAAAATACTTACCTGTATGTACATGGAGGCAATAAAAATAAATACAAATACAAAACACTTACGCCCATATTTCAAAGTCCCCCAACAAACGTGCAAGTCCCCCTGCAGTGTGCGCGCGCCCTTATCGCCGCACTGCATTTATTGTATCACATTATTTGTATTGAGTTATTCAATAAAATCAATACTATTGAATAATTTAATTTAGATGCTACATCTTAGTCAAGAGGGTGCACGTATCTACTAAATATTCAATAAAAAAAGAAAAAGAGTGAATCATGACAAATTGCTTACAATTTTGAAATGTTTGTAGGTGCAGTCAGCTGCCCAGACATGTATGTATGTATACTGAATGAAAAATAAAAAGTTTGCCAAATGCTTCTTTTGCGTAGGTATTGGAGGAGGGTTACGAATATTGACGAAATGGGATGTAGCCATTCAAAAAGCCATTCTTTTACATTTATATTACTCTTAATTTTGCAAAGAAAAGTACCTACACGCAAGCATTTTTAAATTAATGATCACATCTTGTCAGAATTCTCGTCAGAAGAAAAATGTCTTTGCAAAATTAAGCGTATAATATAAATGAAGCTTGAAAGTGAATACATGTCTGTGCAGTTGACTGCACCTTTATCAAACGAAATTAAAAATATGTCCTACATACGTAATTAATATTATTAAATAATGGTCGCATAAATATTTAAAATTATGTTACCATGTTACCTTTTCCACATAATAAAGAGTGCCTTTTCCTAGTGTGTCCCTCGCTGACGGAACCCATGTCTGCGCATTAATTAGGGGTCCGTGCGAGGGTGGAGGATCCGTCGGAATTAATTAACAACTTTCGCTGTTGATAAAAGCTTACCTGGAACAAAAGAAATTGGTGTGTTACGTTTGCATTCAACCAATCACAACCAAGAAACATCATAAATCATTTATTACACACATAAAAAATATTTACACAAGTAATCAATAAAAGGCATGTATAGGCGCGCTTAACCCTTAAAAGAGTTTTAAAAATCATGGATAGAATAGATTGATAAAATATGCTTTATTGCTCACCATCTCAAATCTACAATAGCAATATGGAATATATTAAAATTATAGACAATGGGCGGACCGGACCTATCGCTAACAAGCGATCTCTTCCAGACAACTTTTAGATGGTTTGGATACTACAGGACAAAGAGAGGACGGTGGTACAGTGTCATATTAAATTATAAGTGCCTTGTGTTATATCATGCTCTTGGTTTCTCAAGGAAAATAAAAAAAAGCTCTATGAAAGAATTTATAACTCAAAAGTGTATGCAGCACGAAAGGAGCCTTTTCGAGGCGCACTTGAAATCATTTCACCACACTGGCTTGAAAGAACTAGTGACACGATAAGAAGAAGTAAATAGCTTATAATTTAGATTGATAATAATAAATTCTAAACTTGAAAAATAATCAGGGCTCAATAATGATTGAAACTCTACCGCTGCTCTACAAAATCTTCCCATGTGCCGAAAAATATTTTCATATTTCCCATAAAGTTTTCCATCTTGTCGCATGCACAGCACAATCGTACATGATGGGTGTGCAACCTATAACAACATGGAATCCATCAGGCACTTGCCTGTAACCACTTCCCTCTCGTCCCTGACAAATCACTTTGAAAAATATTCATATTTCGGGAGGCGCCTTAAGTTGCGTAGAGCTACGAATATACAGATACAGATTCTGTATTGGTAACATATATTACAGGTCAGACTCTATACCTACAAGACTCTTTTTTATTTTATTTTATTTTATTTATTGATCACCAACACAGTATACACTAATACATTTTTTTGGTTACATGATACATAGCTCAGGCCAAGTGCCACTGCAATTATAGGTGAAGACGACATGCAAGAGGTAATTGAGCGAGTAACTTAGTGAAATAAAATTAATATTACAAATTATATAAAACTTTGAGCAATATGTGAGTTACAAATCATATTTACAAAATTAACACAATTATTTATAGTTAAAACACAAAAAATAGTTAGACCAATTTCTTTGGTTTTTCAAACTAAATAAGTATAATTATGATAGAGGGATGTGAATGCTTGGCAAGAGCTCTAAAGGGTTGACCATGTATTAAAATGATGTCAAATTACAAACGTATTTTTATTTATTTTTTATTTTTCGGTAGAAAAATATAACTTTTGAAATATGAGCAATTCGCCTAACAGAAATCACTGCGCAGTCGAGCCTTTTCCTAAAATGTGGCTTTTGTTTATTTTTATTTTTTTTTGTTTTTGTTTTATTTAGGTTCATACTCGCTGCTTCTTGTGAATATACGTATTATTTGTATTGTTTCCCTGCCCCCTCTACATTTTATAACTCTACATCCCATATCTTACGTTGACAGATTTTTTGAATGGTGAAAATATGGCGCGAGTCGAACCCGCTACCCCGCGCTATCTTAATAGAATATCGTGCCTCCGAGCCTCTGGGCCGCGAGACATTTGCATACAAGTGTGCCAGTCGATGGCATGTGCCAGTTGATGGAATGTGCCACATCATGGTTTGCCACTTTACTTGCCGAGGGATTTGGGGTTTCGGTAAATGGAAATTTTCGTTTTCTTTTTTATTGGCTTTTACTTTAAAGTGATATTATATAACTCTGAAATGTACTTTTAGCACGACAAAGAATACAGAATAATTTAAAATTAAATATTATCACAATATATTAAATGGGTAATCAATTTACTGTGATTTGCTGTAATTTACTGTGATGTGATTTTTTACGCACAGAGGACCAACAGGAGTCTAATGCCAACTTGCACCAAACTTTCAAAGTTCCTAAGCAATAACTTTACTCGCTTGGCAGTTCTTAACAGTCAGTATCTGGACTGTTAAGATCTATTAAGCTCATTAAGTAATTTCTTAAGGACTTTGACAGTTTGGTGCTAGTAGGTATAAGTGCGGAAAAGGGAGTCCAATTACTAACTTACCTACTGTGATTTTGGAGTCTGTCTTAAAAAGTTTAGCTGATAGTATCGAAAATTCAAGATCCTTAAACCTACCAATATCTGTTTCATATATTGCCGAAAATTCTCCTAATAACCATAAACAATTCATTTCATTATTTATTAAGTAGCCAGTTGTTCTTAAATATGTATGAATATTTATGGCTAGAGTGGAAGATTGACCAGTATTGATAAACTTAATTCTTATTAATGGCTTCGAGATCGATAAAGCCTTTCATAACATTGATACAGCCGGTTTTACACGCGGCTATAAAACATTATTTTATAAAACTTATCGGTAAGCATTAGTTTTAATGTCGAACTATCTCACGAGTATCCAAGTTATTGGAATACTTTATCAATAAAATGGTTAACTATCTCAACAATTTTAATCTTTATTTCTTTGAAATATTTTAATATGTGAGTTTACGTAAATAAATCGGTATTTGGAGTGTGAATTTTGAAAATAAGCAGATCTTGGGAGCCAAAATAACTGATGGAATATTAATATTCTTTTTTAAATAGGAATAAACATCCAGACTAAGGACAGGTATTCTCGTTATTGTAAGAGATCACATAGGCTGGTGCTTTTATGGGTCGTTCTCATCCGCTGCAAAAAAGTTTGCTAATTAAAAGTAAAAGTAAAAATGTTTATTTATTAGAAAAAACGTGCCGGTACAATATTGATTTTACATCTTATGCTCACAATAATATAAACTAACCAAAAGTTAAAGTAAAAGTACCAAAGTTTGATCCCTGTTTCCCGCATTACGACTATAAGCCTGTATAGCGAGGTCACAGTCGTTCCGCGATGGCCTAAATCTCACTATCTATAACTCTAGGTACCTATAATCTTATAATGCAAGATTGAGCCGTCATAAACAGTATTCGATTTCATTTGATGCTTTAGCATTTTATTTATTTATTTGTTCTGTTTGAGACATTAGGTACTTTTTTTTTTTTTTGTGATTTTATTAATAAAACTCTTGCTTCCATTGAACCGAATTGACCGTGGCTTGACCGTTCGGTGGAGTCGAGTGGACGCTATTTCGACGGGCGGGCGGGCTGTCGACAATACTGCACATCCGGTGAGCCACGTGTGCCGCTGTGCTGCGTTCACAGGATGACAGTAATGTTTTGGAAAAGTTATGACGATTACTTTTGCGAGCGGTTTTTCTAAGTCAGTGAAAGGAGATTTTTTATTTATTTTTTTAGAATACTAAAGTTGCATTTAGTTTTAAAATATTTATTTATAGCAGATAGTTTTGGTTGGTGTGCTAGGATAATATACCTTGTTTATACAAACATTATTATCACATCATTATAGTCGAGTTTTAATTTAATGGAAATGATCAGTGGGATTTTTTTTGAGACGTCTTGATTAATTACAACTTCATGAAATTTGGGTTATTTTTGGCCCATTTCGTTTTTGAACTTTGAATTATTTATCTTGCTGTGTCTATTTGAATTAACTAGTTCCCACGACACAAGCCCAGAGTCTAGAGTGGGGCCATAGATATATAGACCATTGTAAAAATGTATTATGTGTTTAAATAAATAAATTAAATTAAATTTGTTTTAGTTTGAACTTGTGTAAAATGAGTTATTTACTAGCTCGAGCTGGCTGTCCGATCGTAAAGGAGTCTCGACGCGTGTCTCCGCGGGCACATGACAGATTTAACTCGCTAGTTTAGTCGATTACTGTTTAGGATACAGTACTACTCTTTAGTCGGTTAGTTAGCTGTTATTTTGGGAAGTAAATGTTACTGCAACAGTTTATGGTAAACATTGGGAAACAACTTCAGTAACGTTTGAAATTGCTTTCAAATGGATAGTTGAAACAAGAAAATTATTTCATGTTTAATATCTGGGTGAATCAACTTTTTTACCCACACTATGCTGTCCCCGACCATTTCTTACTAAAATACGCTAATTGGTTATAGTTACACACTTAATGATTATTAGATTAGTATCTCAGATAATTTGGCACCACGGAAAACTTGATTGCGTTCTCGAAAATCTTTAATTTCCATAAAAAAATATGGTAACTCAGTACACAAAAACTTCGCTCCATACAAAATATCCCTGTCCTGAAGACCACATTAACCATGTGAACTTTATTTTAAATGAACTTATACTTATCGCTTTCGGTTAATTCTTGTTACACAACGAGTCGGTATGTTACAGATTATAGTGTGCATAACAAATTAGAAATTGGCCAAACCATTTTTCCAAAAAAAAATCTCGAAAATTTGTCCCTTACTGAAATGATTTAACCTTCGTATGCTGAGTTACGCTCGTAAATTTCACCAGGAAACACATAGATGCCACTGTTTGCTGTAGGAAGCTTCATTTGTGTTTGCATTCGCTGGCATAGCGCGGGGGCGTCCTTTCATAACGCCGTCTAGCCACCAGGTCGCAAAGAACGTTCGGAGGGAGTGCGTGCCTTTTTGTGCCGTCTACTGAGTGACCACGATTTCTCTTTGTAATATTATTGTTTATTTAATATAATCAGATACTTTGGCAGTACTTAACATATGTTTTCGATTAAAGTTTACGCCTAGTCCACAATCAAATTATATTGTGCTCTTTTCATGAAAATACACCGATTGTCTGCTGAGTTACCAGTATCCTGCGTTACATTGGCGGTAACTCCAGAGACATTCTTGGTAACTCCTAAGACATTCGCGTACTTAGTGAGATAAGCTTGTAGCGCATAAAGTATAATTGACTCTATTTCAACAAATTGTCAAAACCTACTAACTTTATACTTATCCCGGTACCTACCTACCTATTATATTAGGTATATCAGTTGGATTTGATGATTGAAAAGTAGACAACTACATTTTTCGTCGAATATCGTTGATTGTTTGTTTGGCACCGACTCCAAATTAATTAGGTACTTCAAAATTGTTTCTACCTAACTGCAGATTCTTGCCGAGTTATGTGTACCTACTCCGAAATAATTTCAAGAAGGTGGCCATTAACGACGACAGGTCCCGGATCAATGTGGTTATTGATCATGACTTAAGTTTTATCCAAACTCATACTGAAACCTATCTCTCGCGAGGCTGATGCTAGGCCTTCCAGCATCTGTTGCAGCTCCCGCAGCGACTCCACCATTAAGTCTATATCCGTATGCAATATATCGCAAGTGTGAGATGCACTGAGGCGTTTATGTTAATGCCCATACCTTTTCAGTCCAGCGTTTTGGGGATATGAGATCACCCTGTCTCACTCCTCTGCACAGTTGGATGAATTTAGACTGCTGGTCCCGTGCTTGGACACTCATGGTGGTAGCATCATAAGGCATCTAGCCACTTCGATATAACGATAGGCTACTTGACATCGCTGCAGGGATTCCAGAATAGCCCAGGTTTCAACAGAGTCAAAGGCCTTCTCATAGTCCACAAAAGCTAAGCACAAAGGCCGATTATACTCTTCAGACTTCTGTATAATCTACCTCATTGTGTAGTTATTCATTGTCATGTGTAGCTTAAGGTGTCTTAGAACTAATACGATCTCGTCTAGGCTGATGTCACGCAGTTTGTCAGTGGAGTGTTGTGTCAGATAGGCTCTGGAATCGTAGTCGTTACGTTGGGTATGAGGGGCATGTGCGGTGTACAGTCTACCAAAGAAGTCCTCGATCTTAGTTAAAATCTCTGGCTTCGAAAAAGCGATCCTGCCACTCATTTGGCAAGTATTAAAGCTTCAAAGGTAGCACTGTATCATCTTCTCAATCCGCTTGTTCAAGTCTCACCTGTCTGACGAAGTGGCCTTGGTGTTTTCCTATCTTTTTGTCATTAGCCGAAGAGTTTCATCCGAAAGTTAAGACTTCTTGACTGTACGCTGTATTTGGCAGAATTTAATGCCCTCATCCCTAAGACCGAAGACATCCCTAAGACCCGAGACCTAAGATCATCTACATCCTCAGGGGGCTACAATGCAATGAATCTTACCCCGTGAAGCTTCTGGAACTTCTCAGAGCCCGCCATGATTTGGAGTGGGTTAGGTCGGAGCTTGGACTCCACAAGACTGTTTCTATCGAGCTTAATATCGATATCAGCTCGGGGAGCTTGCTCTTGCAGCTTGGACAAGTTGCTTATCAGATCCGGTATTGAACCTGTTGGTCACGGAGACATCCCTTAATACCTATATGCCTTTTATTCGTCATAATGAAGTTGATCTCATTTTTGGTCAGTGTCGGGACTTTGCCACGTCTCCGTCACGCTCACAAAACCGTTGCATTTCATGAAATCACTGCCTCAAATTGACAAAAAGCGAGATGAAAGATATTCGGAATTGATACGAATGAAATGAGCCCTGTCAGTTATGAAGACATTATAAGAATCGTACCAACTCCAGCTATTTTTGGAAAAGAGCAATACAAATTTGAAACCCTGATTGATATTTTCAAAAAAATTGATAATAATATCCGAAATGAATGTCATTGTTGAGTTTTTGTTATATGTTATTGAGTTAGGTTTATTTAATCATGCGTCGTCCATTAGTTATACCAATGTATGTCTTAGGCGTTACCCAAATTTGTCTCTGGAGTTACTATTGTCCCCAATATAAACATTGTATTTCCAATCATAATTGCTAATTTATTTCTATTATCCTTTATATTACCGGTATACTTTATTCTTACAATTAGCGAGCTTCTATAAAAAAATCATTTCCATATGTAACTCTTCTATATTTGGTTTTATTGAGAAATAACTATCCTTTTTTTGTACAAAGGTAACTCAAGAGACCAAAGCCAGTTAGTTTTTTACTTAAATGTATGAATGATATGAAAACTGATTTTGCCAAAATACTTGATTATGCATGCAAGAGTAAATAAATAAAAATGAGCAATGTTTTCGCGTTTCATTCATCATTTATGTAATGTTGAATGCAGGTAACTCAGGTGACAGTTTTTGAGGGTATGTGTTGTTGTTTTGTATAAAAACTGTCTAAAATATGAATAAACGTCGCTGCCCTTCTAGGATATTAAAGTAGATGATATTTCTTATGACCTAATCAAATTAATATAAAGGAATATTAATGTTTTTTTCTTTCAAAATATTTTTTCTGACCAGTCCATTGTGTGGGTAAAAAAGTTGATTCGCCCATCTACGTTAAAATAATATTTTTTTATTCGTATTTTTTAGCATAATTTATTTAAAAATTTACGCTCAATTTTTATTTGATAACTTGTAACTTACCTCTAACTTTCAAAATGATATTCAAAATCTCCGCACATTTTCGAGGTGAAAGACCACTGTCACTTTTACAAAATCATAAAACACTGCATATACATCTATCAAAATCTTGTTCAAGTTACTAATTTGCGATTGTATTTCTCACAAATTTCATTTTCGAAATCATTGTAAGTAACACTTTGATCACTCTATTCGTTGGTTTTATTTCATAATTTACACTATCAACAATAATCTTACTAATAAATCGTACGCAAATAAGTTAGTCAGTTGTCCGCGCGTAACTAGTATCGCATAACCGTGTAGGGCGGGCGTTGCGCTAGGGCGGGCGGTCTGGTCGGCGGCGCGGCGCCTACTGCCGCCTAGCCGTGAGGCAGGGCGGCGCGCAGATGCGGACCGAGACAGGTACCAACTATAAGGGTATCATACCTTTTTCTTAGATAGGATGTACAACTTAGCAATCGAGACAAAAAATAGGCTACCTATGTCCTTTGCAGGTGATAAACTATGCATAAACCGAAATTATCTCCACTTGGTTCAGTTTTGCTGTAATTAAGGAGAAAACCTCCTAACTATCTATCGACCCTCACCAAAATAAAAAACTGGACATTTCATACAACCTGTCAACTGTACAATATAAGCTTGATAACATAACCATAGGAATCGAAACTTTTTCGATACTTACGAGTAAGTATGTGTTTATTTCTGCAACGTGTTTTTAGTTTTTGTTTCGAAATATACATAAACGACCTTTATTAAAGTTAAAAAAAATCTACCCTCTGCATTCCATTAGTACAAAATTATAACATATTTTTCACATCCACTTCGCCATATTATAACTAACTTTGTTATCGGTAGCAAATATTTCAGAGTGTGCCCCCGGGCTCCAAGCGTAAGAACCCCCCACAAGACTCCGGCAGCCCCCAGCAGCCCCCGGCAACCCCCTGAATATTATCTTAAGTTCCCATGCACCGATCTACGAGAATGAAGACCTAACTTTAAGATCACATAAATGTAGAGCGCCTCTACAGAGCTTGAATTCGAATTGGATACTAAAATAATAGTTCAAGAAATTGTATTTACGTTTTTTTAATTATACTAAGATATATAAGCGATAAACTTAGTTTTCTTAGAATGAATTCATATAAGTAAGATTCAGGGTTTTTATCGAATTTCTTTGCAATTTAGTTTCTAAGGCTAGTGTCAGAATGAGGTAGATCGGGCGAATCCTAGTCGAGATTATCGCAAGTGAAGACAAGCCGTAACCCCACGCAATAAAATACTTATTGAAAACATACGAATGCCTACTGCAGTACATTTTGAAAACTAGAAAGTGATCGTTTGCGGAATATTGCCGAATTTATAGATTTAAATTATCATTTCTAGCATTTATTCACATTTTATTCATCAATTAACGTAAGAACTTATTAATGTAAGATGTTATAATTATTAAGAAAAAATTATATTATAGTTGTTTGTTGTCCCAAATAAATAAAATAAAAATAAAATTAACAAATTAGTTATTTTCTATGCACGTGTATGTGTTGTGTATGCGGATATGCTTTCTCAAATAATGAATTTATATTTGGAATCTAGCAGTTTAAGCATTTTTTTTCAGTGCTTTATGATTTATAAATCTATCTTCCCTTGTTGTATGTAGGTCTAGGTACTTGGTTTTTGCAACGTTTCCGAGTATTGAAGGATTACACTTTCATTAATATTAATCAAAAAACATATTTTTTAACATCTACGGTAAAATTTGGTCATGACTCTACACTAATTAACTTTTTTGCGTGAGCATCCGCAAAATGCTCCCGTGTTTTTCACCAACTTGGGCTAAATAAGGAGTCGTTTTCACTGGCGACGGCGATTTGCATGCCGATGTCGTAGACAACCGGATTACTCACTTTGCATCGATTACCCGTAATGGAGAGCTTACCTGCGACGAGGAAATGAAACGGATTAAAGACTGAGATTGGATCCTTCATCGATTTTGGAACTTGACAAGGGCTAAAATAAATTACAGTGTGCTTATTTAGTTCGTTTTTAGTGTTTAAATCAAAAATATGTAATTAAAAATCATCAATACATATAAAAAGCTTGGAACTGACTAAATTACAGACAACGTACAGGCCAAACCGCTGAACGCTGAGACTTGCAGGATGTGTTTGTTAAAAGCTGAAAGTAAGTATTAAGAAAGGAATTTTGAATGATTCGCAACGCAAACTACATTGCGGGCGTCGTCAGCTAGTATGATATAATCTCCTTGAGCGTTACGTTATTATAAAAAAAAAAAACAACATATTTTACGAGCAATTATAATAATACTGAAATAATACTGAAAATAGGTAAATGTTTAAGTTTTTGTCCAACATGAAGTAATAAAAGGCACGACATCCATTGCATTACATAAATTAAAAACGCGATTTATTAAAATAATATTAATAAATTCTTAAGATTTATTTAGAATCTAATCACAACTTGTATTTTATCATTTTGAAAATCAGGCAAGCGAAGCTCAGGACCCCGGAAGTCTCGACAGCTTGCACAATAGCGTGTAGCAGATTGCGCCCGCCCCCGCCGCCGCCGCGCCGCCCGCCCTCTATTCATATGGAAAACGCCGCGATTGCCGCGCCCGGTGTACACCGCCCTTTACTATTGTTGCGAATAATTGGATTGCAGGTAGAGGAAATAATCAAGTGTCATTTAGATATTAAGAAAAATAAATCTTAGAAATTTACACGACTGCAAAAAAGGACGTGTTTTTAGAGTGTGTGTAATTTGATGGATGGATGGACTGGTAAATGAGGTATCTTTAGATTCAATTTGGCCATGGGACTGTAATATACCTACTTATACATAGAAAAAATTAAATTGTCAAAAATCCAATATGCCGAAAATATTTTGACAGTCGGGTTTTCAATTACATTTAATTCAATCATTTATTTGCCAAAATGTAACATTGCATAACTCTGGTTAGTCAAATATTCATAAGTTTTATCAAATAAGCTTTTTCACTTTTTAAAAATTTTAAGCTTGATGTACCTATTTCTTATTGGCTTACGGGTACCCAATAAAATAGTTACACGAACGTAAAAATAGTCATACATAAAGTTTATCTCGTCTCTAGTATTAATAATTCTTTGGTTAGGCAAAACACGACATCCCTATACAATAATATCAAGTAATAGGAGTACTTAAAGCCATCTAGTTAATTTTGTGAATGTGAAACCAATATAATTTATGTGTCTAGGAATAAAATCTAAATCTAAACAGAGCGACTCAATTGAAGTTACCTCTCTATTCAGTAAAGTGGTTATTTACCTAAGTGGGCCCTTTGGATAGCGTATCGTCGAGCCGTGGTCTGAGGCGGTTTCGGTTTCGGATTCCAGAGGTGCTAGATTGCACCTTAAATAGAAGAGGAGAATTACACGATACAGCTAACATACTACGCACATACGAACTTACTACTGACGGAAATTAAACGAGGTGGGCGGATTCTAGACCCAACAAAGTTGTATTACTGTTGGAGACAAATTAAATTCGAATTCTTTATTAGCTACCAGTAAGGTTGTAGAACTTCTCACAAAATATTCGTTTCTTTTCGTAAGAATCGTTTCTTTCTTCGTAACTTGACCGTTGAAAACATTATCCAAAGTACAAAACATCATACAAGTTGATAAAAATTAAAGATTTCAAATATCTTAATTTGTTGATATTTATGGATTTCCGCAAAGTAACGCCTGAATCAATCAATTATGACTATATCGTAGTACTCCTTGCTAGTACTATTAATATTATGTCAGTGATTATGCGTTATAATCCTTACAGAAGAGGTAGCGAGCGCATTCTTCACGTTCTTCATCACTAAATCGTCAATCTATATCAGTCTACTGTTGGATATTTTTCTCCAAGGTGCGCCACTGAGCTCGTTACACTTTTACCAGCCATATTTTTAATCTTGTTAAACGTTTAATAAATCTGTATTTACAAGCAACGATACGATACAAGCACGACTCAATTTAACAAATACGTGTTTTAAACGCAAACGATCTAGTTTACCTCGCTAAGGCATCACACTTTCTTGAATAGACGCGAAATAAAATATCTGCCGTTAAAATTAACTTTATGTCCATGAAAATAAAGGTTAGTCAAGTTTTCAAAAGTAACACAAGTGAAGGTTTTAAAAAAAGTGTCGATCGAATTTAGATGGTTCAATTCCATTTAGAAAAATCCGCTCTTCTGTAAAATACGTTTTTGCGCTTCGAGCTTTCCTGACAGGCGCGCTATTGTGCATTTTCCTGCTTTACATAATGGTTGAGAACCCAAAGAAGTAGATAACCTATTTCAGATCTCAATGAGGAATCCTGTAGGTTGTTTTTTTTTTCTTATAAAAATAAATTGTAACTATGAATTTTATTGTCATCTAGTTCCCACACAAGCTCTGTTGAATTTGGGCTAGAGAGATAGCGCGAATAGAAGAATCTTGATTAAAATTTAGCTATTTTCTAGTTTGGTGTCGGAGTTGTGAGGCTGCCTCTTATCTTGGAAATAATATAGTTTTAAGAGCCGAGCTAGGCTTAGATAAGGGAAGATTTTTTTTATTCTGTGTCTTTTGTAGCTCTCTTCTTTGCGATGATGGCGCTCAGCGGCAAAGTCCTTAGGTAATACGAATATTTTTTTTTACAGGTTGTTGATGGTATCACAATTTATTAACTTTGTTATGATGAATTTAATAACCTGCCATCTATCATATGATGAATTTAATAAACGAAACACGTGAAAACGCCATAAATACCATACCATGCTGACTGAAAAAGTACCCCGGACACTAATAAGCAGATACCATCAGGGCGAGGCCAAACCATTGCGCAATAACTGTTGAAAATAATGATTATTTGAATCGCTTACGACTATTTTCAGTTAGTTAATGGTAGTACTTTTTACAGCTATTTTCGTTCCAGTTACTTACACAAAGGGTCTCCAAATTGTATTAATTCTGATCTACCTTTGGCAGTTTTCTACAAGTCTCATATGATTAAAGGTTTCTTAGTAGAAAAAAATTAAATGTGTAATTATCACAGACCATAGAAAATAAAGAAAAAAATATATGGCATGTGTCATCCACCAACACGCAACTCTTTATGTCAATTTCTCCAGAGCAGTCACATTTTTTATATTAAATTAATGGATTATGCAAAACGGTATTTATGCAAATAAAGTAATTTCAAAACAAAAGTCCCAATTAACTTATTAACATCCTCAGGAGAAGTTGACTTGCCGAAATCCGAATTTTAAAAAAAATCGGCTAATCAACATCTTCTGAGGATGCCTCGTGTAGAGGCGAAACACGTGTAGACTTGAGTTTTCTGTTTTCAGCGCTTTGGCTTAGATACAAAAAATCTTAAACTAGAGTTAAGTTAATTGGGACCTTTGTTTGGAAATTAAGCGGATTTATTACTATATATTTATACTATTTAAAGTAATTTCCTTTCATTCGAGTTTGTCAAATAAGAAGGACTCTTTAGTATGGGAAACTATATTCCAGACAAATTGAGACTATTCCTTTTTTGAAAATTAAATGTCTTAACATAATGATGATACAAATGTGATACAGTAAATTTATGTGGTTATTCGGGTAGATAAACATTATAATCTGGCCGCAGTAGGACACACAGCGGGTAGCGGGTTCGAGTCCCGTGCCTGACCGCTATTAATTACACACTGCTACCGGCGTTGTTTTTAAATGCTGCGTTGCTACGGCATAGACTTTTTTATTTTGCAAACAAAAAATTGATTCAGAATAAAATAAAATGTGCGTAAGAACTTACTGTAATTGGTCAAAAATAAATACATGCATTTTTCTTTGCAGAAAGTTGTAAACAAATATAGAATAAAAATTATAAAAGATAAGTAAGTAACGCTCACCATATTAGAAATCGATTAAAATCTAAATTAGAGCACCCTAAATACTTGCGCCACCTACATTAGGTTTATTTTAGTACTGGAGGGTCTTATAATAATTTTATTACTTACTTCTCCTTGCTCGAGAACTTCATGATTTTCTACAAAACATGAGCCATACTTTTCCCAAATATTTTCACAAGTGCAATTAATCATACTGACCGTTATCGGGGCCTCCCTGTGCCCTATTACGGATTAAAAAAAACACTTCGCGAGCCATCTAGATACTCACAACCCCCAAATGGACAGAAGTCCTACTGTAAAATTTACAGAAAATTTACTAAATATTTAACCAAAAACGAGGAGTTTAGAGTTGTTTTGCTATGCCGTTGCTTTGAAGGCTTACCGGCCATTTTAATTCAGTGAGCTCGTTGAATTAGTAATGAAATAAAGTGGCCACAAGGGACGCGGGTTCAGTTCCCTGACAACGGCATTGTTTCCGAAAATTAAATTGGGTTAGGTTAAATATTTGTGGGTTAGGCTTGTACTAATTATTCTTGAATATTTCAACAGGTAGATTATCTTTTCCCTAGGGATAGTTTGTGGTTGCGGTCACGAACTATAGTTTGAGAATCTGACGTTTTGATGACAGCTCCTGTCATTATGATGTGGAGGCGAGGCCCTAGGTTACTATACTTTAGACCTAGAAAGGGGGTTTTGGCGGGAACGTGAAAATATCGCATTCGCGTATACATTATTTTACAAAACATGTATTACTTTGAGTGTTTAAGTGTAAAAACGGTGGTTTTTTATCCAATAAGTGCTAGTGAACGTGTATGAGTGTTGGTGATAGTTTAATGCTGTGAAACGTGACTTTGCCTCCAGAACTCCATAGAAGCCTCTAGTAAAGACGCAACCACCACTACTTTACAGGGGCATGACTTGACTTATCGACTCTGACTGATGACAAAACAATCTCTCCATTAATTGGCAATGGCTATATACCTTTGATGTGAAGCCAAAACCGAAGAACTTAAGTTCTTCGAAAAAAAAACCTAGAAAGCATTTTGGTTTTATACAGTTCTTGTAGTAACAAACCACATGCAATTAAGCTGAATCGAAAGAGCAGCTAACACAGTGTTTCCTTTAACTTAAAATTCAAGAAAGGTATAATAATAAATTGTGAAAATTTTCAACATCTCTAAAGTCAGATTACTAATCGACGCCATAAAAATCACAATTTTACAACAGGTGCCGAAAACACTTTATCACTTCTGCATCAAATTATTTAAATTAAATTTGTGTGAATTTAAAACCATATTTACAACACGCATTATAATGGCCATCCGCGACACTAAAACGATTCAATTACGGCCACAAAATTGATATGGACCGGTGTGACAGGTTTGTCCAGAATCTGCCGTGTACACTGCTAGTGGTGTAACTGTAGATACTTGATTTATGGAGATCACGCGCCGGAGAGGGCAAACTTGACAACGTCAGCATACGACAGCAACGGGACGCGGACGCGGCTGCACCGGAGAGGTAAATAAAACTTATAAGATTATCAGATTTGTATTACCAGAAGCAAAGTAGAAAGCAAGGATACACATTTGTGAATTTTAGATCATGAAAAAATATTATCGAGGGCTTTACGGACCGATATTTTTTTTATTTTTTATTTACACAAAAACTTATATTTAAAAACAACATTTTTGTATCCGGTTTGTGGGGACACAAGTATCGTCTTTGAGCACACATTCACATTATGCACATATTTTTGTACAAATATGTCTTACTTATTGCTACAAACTGCAAGAATTGAGGTAGGCATGGAGATACAAAATACAAAATATTTATTTCAAAAACAGGTTACATAGGAAGAGTTTTAACCAATGGACCCCGCACTAGGGCTAGCCTGTATCGCGGGGATCCGAAAAACGATTTCCTGAATTACAGAATTATAGAGAACATGCAAGACAAGACAGACATTAATTAGTAAGTAGGTAACTCTAGATTTAAATCAAAATGTTGAGATTAATGAATTACGTTTGTTACAGTTAGGTGAAACAACTATTAAGTTACAATGCTTAAGTATTTTTACTACAATTAAAAGTGGATGAACAAACCAATGATAAGAATAAATATTTAGGTTTAAAATTATATTTAAAATTGAAGTTAATTAAGATTAAAAAATCTAATTTTTATTTTCTAATTTCCAGTCAGAGAGAGAGATAGAAAGAGAGATAGAAATGGATGCACCATACGTCACACACGCATAGGCAAGTAACAGCGAGAAGTCGATATAGGAGGAGGCTGCTCGGCACAGCAGCCTTGTGCTGACGATGATGATGACGGTAATTAATATAAAGGAATATATTTTAATATATCATTTTAACTTGGTATACACCATTATACACAGCAAGTGCAAATTGATAATGATTAGTTGCTTTCGATTGCGTAGGATGTGAAGAAGCATGGTATCACCATGGACCATGTATGTACAGTCGGCTGCACAGACATGTATACACTCCCAAGCTTTCACATTTATATTATACTCTTAATTTCGCAAAGACTTTCTTCTTCTGACAAGAATGCTGACAAGTAAGATGACTACATTAATCTGAAAATGCTTGCGTGCACTTTTCTTAGCAAAATTAAGAGTAATATAAATCTGAAAGCTTGGAAGTGTATACATGTCTGTGCAGCTGACTGTACGAGTATGTATGTGTGGGTATGCGGCACTGATGAAATGACCGGCATGATTGATGACGGGCCGTGGACGCGACAGACATTTAATAAAAATTGAAGGCGTTTTGTAAGAAAGATAAGTTTTTTGGCGCTCAAATATTAAAAGAGTATTACATGGCTGTTTTTCACACATACAAAATGAAACAAAATTTCGATGGTCTTCAATAAAAATAAGATGTCTGTTATCATCTTATTTTTAACATGTAAAATTATGAAATATATACATTTAAATTAATCAGGTGGCAATTTTACGAAAGGTTATATGAAAGAGATAACAATAATCAAGGTTTTACAGCAACATACTACAACCGACTTCAATTGGACTGTTTTATAATTATTTTATAATTAATATGCAATTTCGTTTACTTGGAAGACGTAATTTTTTTTGTTTTTTTTATTTCAATACTGAAGGACTGCAACGATTTTCATGAAATTTCTTTGGGTCCAATCTGAAAGTATCCTTTTAAATAAAAAGAGTTTTTCAAATCGGTTTATAAACAACAAAGTTAACAAAAAGAAAATCAACTGAATTGAAAACCTCCTCCTATTTTGGAGTCAGTCGGTTGTTAACCGAAAATACTCAATATCGTCCAACGTCGTGAGTAACAACGTTCCAGACGTGAATTTTATAAGCAGACTTCAAGTGCATATCTCAGAAGAGACAGGTTTCCTGCACCGGGCATTCCAGCCTGTTGTGCCGACGCACGCCGCGAAACGCCGCAACAGCCACGCCCATCCCTTTGAAAGCGAGCCCTGACCCGAGCAAATTAAGACATATAAAAGATTAAGTAGTGGGCCCAAGAAGCTCCCTTGCGGCACGACATTGTGTCCTGCTTTTTCAATGATATAAAACGTGACAAAGACTGACCGATCACTCAATAAAATGGATTTTATTTCGTTGTTGCAACAGATCAATGTTCCATAGCTTTTTGTATCGGAATCGCGTAACTTTCTTTTATGATGCACGCGGTCGAATGCTTAAGTGAATATCTGCGCTGAATTGTGGTTAGTGCAAATTGAATTTAACGTTGTTGTTGTTGGGTGTATTTTATTGGATTCGTACGTTGGTTTATGAGTTGTTATGTTGTATTCCAGTGTATCTGTCGAACGTCAATTAGCGTTGTGAAGGGACCGGTTCGGCTCCCATTGCCTTGTGTAAATGCATATGAACGGGCTTGTCGCTGCCGCTGCCTCAGTTCGATCTGGCAAATCTAGAACTCGTATCATTAAATTGTTATAATTTTGTAAGTTTTACCTTATTATCTTTGATTACAAGGACAAAGTTATGTTCCCTTACTTTAGATACAATATTGCTTTATCGCCCAGTTACTTTAGCTTTTACTTTTAATATTAAAGCTAAATCAAATTTAACTAATTTAGAAATAGGAAAAAGCATTTTTTCAACATCGTTAACAAGAACTTCGCAGTTCACATGCATTTAATGGGTTAGTGTGGAGGGAAATCAATTAAATATCGATAAAAGATTTATAATTCCAGAGCAGAGTTAATGCCTGCCATTTGTACAGACGCAGGTATATTTATTACCAATTTAAATATTTGCGAGACTGATAATTTTTCGACTCACAAGAAGTTTATCGTCGAGTAATTATCGTTTTAACGTTTTAAAACAGCTGTGGAACATTAAAGTGCTTTTAAAAGTTCACTTTTGGCTTGCAAATTGATTTTTACCTTTGAACGCCGGCTGCAATCTACAATTATGATGTTTATGGCGGTAAATTAATAAAAATACAGTAAAAATCATTTTCAGTCACTTATTGAAATGGTGAGAATAAATAAGTTCATACATCGAAACATCGATGTACGAACCATAAAGTGAGAATCAGTCCGTTAGAAGAGATATCAATTACGATTTTGAACGGTTTTGGGTATGTAAAAGATCATCACGTATTCGTACTATTGCACTCATTGTGCGATTTTAATTGTCTTTTTTAGACAAAATAAAGAGAAAAAAGATGAGGGTATAGTATGAGAATGCACAAAACAACACGTCCAAACCGAAGTATTTAAATAATATGGTAATATGTTAGAAGTAGATCAGCTAGGGGACGTCCGTGATCCGACTCCAAACGAGGACGCCATAAACTGTGCTCGCGGAGCCCGGGGACCTCAACATAAGGAGGCGATTTATAGAAAAATACTGCGGTTTTAGTGCGGATACGATTTAACGGCATGGAGACGAAAGGGGAAATAAAACAGGAAATAGTGAAAACTGACACTCTAGCTAATATATTTCTGTATATTGGCCATCCAAGTATTCAGTTAATTAGCTAGAGTACGCAATGATTGTACCGTGGTGCCATAGAATAAGACACATTAAAAAAGCCGTGTTGGCCGAGTGGGAGGGACTTACGATCCGTAGGTCGTGGGTTCAAACTCGGTCGCACACCAATGGATTTTTCTATTCAAAAAATCTATGTGTGCATTAAAACATGTGCTTAACGGTAAAGGAAAACATATTGAGGAAACCGGCACGTTCGAAACACATGTGTCAAGTGCACGAAAGGAGCCTCTTCAATGCGCACTTGAAATCCTTTCACCACACTGGTTCGAAAGAACTAGTGACACAATAAGAAGAGGATAGAATAAGACCAGCATATAAATATTTAATAATGACTGGTGCAACAGTGATCATAAAATTTAATGAGGTCTAGAAAATCCAACCGGACCGGGTTTTCTAGCTGATCTGATAATCTCAGGAACCAATCTGAATTTTAATTCTTTCACATTTTCACGTCGTTGCCGCTGCGATAAGACTTTGAACATTGTTCGCCCCCACCTCCCTTTCGATAACGATATTACCAGTTCCAAAGCACCCACGTATCTGATATCCCGGAACTTTAAATCCGATCGGCTCTTAATCCCGCAATAACTGCACCCTCCTTCTCCAAGTCGGTAGTCGGATCACGTGCTGACGTCAGCTGCTCTGATACTGTCTTTTGTTTTTGTATAAAATATAGATGTCAAAATGACGTTTATGTATACCTTATACCGTCGGAATAGGGGTGGTAAAGTCTGATGGTAGGTGATATCCGTGACGACTTGAGATTCGAGACGCGTAGATTTTAAATGGTCTCGTAAAGGTGGATTTGGAATCTGGATAAAGACCTCCGTGGCTGTCTGCGTTACCGTGTGGTGATGATAAACTATGGTTACCCATAGAATAAGAATAGGAAAACTTTATTTCGATAGCAACATTACTCCAACCAATGGATGAGTCTAATCTCGATCCAAATAATAGGTAGATAGGTACCATAGAAGTATTAAAGTATAGAAACACAATGTAGTACATTGAAAATGCAACCAAGAAAAGGGAGCCACATTGGCTAACTTCTAGTACATTTTGGTACGATGCTAATTTTCTAAAAAAAGAAGTAATAGGGCTAAATAACTATTATATGTTAAAACTACTAGGCTTTTTCATTGTCAATAAAACTTCATCGTAAAAAGTAACAAACAATATTTGAAAAAACAAAATAACAAACATTATTTCAACAGAGATATTTCATTTTCATTCACAGGATGTCTGAAAATTTTCGGTCTTATATACCGCATGCATTTTGGTTTGGTACTGTCTATCTTGTTCTATATAAACACCGTTATTCATCTATGGTACATACCATTGTCAGCATAGGATTTTAAGAGACGAGCGATGAAAGTGTCATATAATTAATGTGAAGTTAGGTATCAATCTCTTTATCTCGACTCCTGCTAATCCTGAAACATTGCTAGCAATCAATCTACCATTGACAGGTAGGACATTTGTTTTTAATCTCGCACTAATGCCGTCTGTGTATCGATTGCGGGCGCGGCCGGGCGCGGCGTGATGCATGCGGCGGGCTGTCACCGCGATGGATGACTCCGGGGGCAAAATTGTTTCCACTCCACGTCACGACTGGACAGGAATTGGTTTTAAAGCGGAAGGGTCGAATTAGGGATTACATTTATCTTAGTCAGTTAGGGCTTTTTTCATTGCAGGCTGTTACTGTAATAAGTGTAGTGTAGCTTGGCGCTTTCTTGATGGTAAAAAACATACTTGCAAATGACCAAGACAGTTGTTACACGGCACTCGACATCACATAGATCGTTGCTCTAGACTCCGGTAACACAGTAACAGCCATTTGTGGCTAACTGCATTAAAAGTCCATCCGAAAAAAAAAGATCGTTGCTAAACAACTATAGTTGTCGGCTATATTATAGCTCTCGTCTACTTTGAGACATTCTGATAGTTAATCTCGAAAGCCCAGTAATTTTTACTAAAACTTACACATTTCTGCTTGATGGCAGAATACCTGGCACTGCGATACCCTAGACAGAATTCTACAGGGAACGCCTCCCAGCGAAACTGAAAGAACTGTTCACATTGATTCAATTCATCTATTTGTTTTCTAGAGAGCAGTAGGTATTTCAATATTGGCACTCATGGCACAAGAGGAAGCAATAGCTGTTAAATTTGTAACAGGAAGGTATTTATTGCGCTCACCTTATCTATTTTTATCCCGACGTTACGACTGAATTACAACAGCCGTGGTCACGGGCTGAAACGCCGGTCGTCGGAAAATAGATAAGGTGAGCGCGATAAATGCCCGTTACAAAATTAAATAACAAGTGTGATAATCGCGAAAGTCTTAAAAAAAACAAAAGGAAGAAAGTCCTAAATAAAAAAATCCGATAAACTAGACTGCGAGAGACGACAAAAGACAACATGCTCAGATTCACGACCAGGCAAATAGATGACCCTGGAGCGAAGCGCCCCGATCATCTGGGGCCACGGGACATGCAAGAGGCGGCACCGACCGCCACACCCCTGATGGCAGATAGTAAATACTACTCGGGCGAATGAACATGACACCTGGCTCGAATGACGTTTGTGCAAAGTACAGCGTAATTGGATAATCTTGATAGAGAAGCTTTAGAGAAGAGGTCTTGTAATATTGGTAATGATAAGTAATGATAAGGCTTCGCAATTAGAGGAAGAAGAAACACGGAGGGTGCCGCGCGGGGCAGCGTGGGAAGCATTAAGTTCCGAGCCACGTGGCAGCCAGGTGTCATGTTTACTCGCCCGAAAGTAGAAACATTTAGACAGATTTCGACTCATTTGAATCTTGAAAGTTAACTTGAGAAGGAACTTACAATTTTTGACGTGACTACGTCTTATAAATCGATGAACGCCGGCTGCATACACGAAAACGTTGACGTCATTGTCTGGTAACGATGTCACTGTCCCGTTACGCTAGTAGTCACGTTAAACTATCGTCCGTAAACAAACTTTACAGACAACCAATTTTTTTTGTTTTTTTTTTATATATTAATTTCAAGATGAATACCGTTGAGGATCAATAAATAAATAAATAAAAAATTAAATTTTATTTCAGACCGAGATCCATAAAATAAAATAAAACATAAAATTAAAATGTCACACAGAAAATTAAAATACACAAAAATTAACACAAAACAATTTAAATAAAAACAAAGAGTAATGACAATGACAATCAATGATTCGTATGTTTTCATTATCACAAAAAAAAAGCGTCTAGTTCCAAAAACTAAGATAGGTATAATAATACAAATGACAGTTTTTATCATTACTCGTGATTATTACTTTAATTGCTTATCAATAATAATTGATTGTAATTATTATATTTTCGAAAGAAGAATTATTGATAATGGGCATGTTTAATTGATTATCTTCAAACGAATAAGAATTTCCTGCTATGAGATGGATTTACAAAAAAGTCACTTATTTTACAATCATTCCGAAAGATCACGCTCTCGAATACCACTAAGTGGTTCTGCTGCCGTCTCCATGAATTATGGAGGCACCCTGGATGCTGAACACATGAAAACAGGATTTTATTCAAATTTCATCTCGCCAAGAAGTTCTTTCGAATATCATGAATATTATTCACTTTATATAGTCCTTCTCGTTTTATATAGTCCTTCTCGGAACATCAATCACAATGGTAATTACTATTCAGTAATTAATAAAGAAAACCTAATTAAATACCCACCTCACATTTTGAACAGAATGCTGCAAGCACAGAAGTATTAAAGTATAGAAACACAATGTAGTACATTGAAAATATGCCCAGTAAAAGGGAGCCATATTGGCTAACTTCTAGTACATTTTGGTCCGATGCAAATTTTCGAAAAAGAGGAGCAACAGGGCTAGATAAATATTATGTTAAAACTACTAGGCAGTTTCATTGTTAATAAAACAACATCGTAAAAAGTTACAAACATTATTTGAAAATGGAGATAGTTCATTTTTATTGACAAAGTGACTGAAGTTTTTTGGTCCTGTCTTACGATACCCTTTTGGTTTGATACTGACCATCTTGTTCTATAGGAACATCGTTATTCATCTATGGCTCCAAGATACAAAGGATCTTATTGGCAGTTTGTGGCTGATGGTAGCTTTGATGGAGTCATTACGTAGCCATGGCAACGATGACACGAGTTCTGAATCCAAAGTTTGAATTTGGAACGTGCTGTCAAACTTAATCTGGTTGGGAAAATAATCTTGATACTTTAATCACCTAACTTGTAGAAAAATATCACGAATTTCAGAGAATTTCAGATTCAGCTTGGTTGTCTATCTCGTTGGTATAACCAAAGTATCCTTTTTGCAGACGATGTGTCGGTTATAGTAACCCATGAGAGTTCAGTATTAGGTCAAGGTCATGAAGATTTTTTGATCTCTGCTGCCGCTTCGGTAGTAGACTGGCTCGATGAAAACAATTTATGTGCGAACCTTACAAAAACAAGATTCATAAATTTTAGAAACTACAACTCAAAACCAACCAATTTCAGCGTTATCTGTAAAGGACAACCGCTGGAATCGGTTTCAGAGTACAAATTCTTGGGGCTGAAAATAGATGAACACTGTAACTGGAAAAGTCAAATAAATCACGTATGCAATAAGCTACATAAGTTTGTTTTTGCTTTGAAGAGACTTCGACGTATTGCAAGTGAAAATGCTGCGCTGACTGCGTATCATGGTTATGTGGGTAGAATTTTAAATTATGGCCTTCTTTTGTGGTGTAACTGTACCAATATAAATAAAGTATTCTTGGTGCAAAAGAAGTGCCTACGAGCTATATGTGGTGCTGGACCATTGGACTCATGCCGTCCTCTCTTTAAGAAACTAAAAATTTTGACAATAACCAATCTCTACATTTTTCAAGTCTGTATGTTTGTTAGGGAGCGTCCAGACATGTTCGAAACTGATGGAACAAATAGACTATTTGCAATAACATGTAAAACTACTCTTTTTAGAAAAAGCTGCAAGGTAATGACCATAAAAATTTATAATCATATACCGAAGACTATAAGGGAACTAGAATTAGGACTATTTCGTAAAAAAATTAAGATTGTAGATAATTGAAAGCTGCTTTTATAACATGAATGATTTTTTTAATAACCGATAATGTTTGTTAATGTGTGTGTATGTTCTAAACTGATGAATTTATTAATAGTTATAATCTTATCTGATACTTAAATTGTAATTTTGTTTTGCGTTTGTACGCGAATATTTTGTGTGCCAGTTCTTGGTGAGACATGTATGTACATACTATGTTACCTACTATCTAACCTACCGTGTTTAGTGCAAAATAAAATTATTTATCTTTATCTTTATAATTAGGTATAATTTGATTGATTTGGACTTGGTTTTTCAGAGCATCAAAACGATTTAAAACTCAGACTATTTTAAACCAGGATATTAAGGGTTATATAAACGTAAATCAGGTGGAATGATGCTTAGATATTTAAGCATAGCTGGAATTTTTTCGTGGGTCCTCACGCAAGATAAATCTTAGTAGAAGTAAGACTGACAGAGGATCAAAACTATTCGTTCCGTAGAGTTTTCCTCGAGTCAGGCAAAAGTCACGTCTACCTTCAATATGGCGTCGCGTGATGCTGCCGTGCCGGAGCCGGCAGATGCTGCCAAGAGTATCCAGTATGAATATATAAGTAATGTCACTTGATTTTAAAGGGAAGGAACACGAACTAACAAACATTGCCTAAATACCCACCTGTACTTTGAGAACTTATTATAACATTTGTAGAGTGAATATCTCTACATATCTTTTCAGTATGAATTACTAAGTCTTCTTCTTATTGTGTCACTTATTTTTTCGAACCAGGTAGTGAAAGAATTTCAAGTGCGCCTTAAAGAGGCTCCTTTCGTGCACTTGCACATGCTTTCGAACTTTTGAAGTTCTATGACATGCCGGTTTTCTCACGATGTGTTCCTTCACTGTTAAGCACGTGTTTTAATGCACACAGATTTTTTAAACAGAAACATGCATTGGTGTACGACCTTCGGATCGAAAGTCGAGGCACCTCTCACTCGGCCAACACGGTTTTTTTTTAAATTATTAAGTATGATGGTTTGTTATTGACTGTTTGTGTAATATATTCATTAATTCATCCATTAATTGTTTATTAAGCATAATCTAATAAATACAAACAATTTATAAACCTATTTGAGTGTAGGTATAATTGGTTTTTACTTAACTACTACCTTTTGTCTAGAGTTAGTACTTCCATTGTTTCAGTTTCAAAATAGAATAAAAATGTTACGAGTCTTAACATTTACTGCGTCGTAAAGTAAATTGTTTTAATAAATCATAGCTTAACCGTATATTTATCATGAAATTCCCTCCAAGATTTATTTACATAATTCAATTTTACTAAACTGTTTTAGTATCGTAAGCCTAGTATCTGAGAAGTAATCTAATAGTGTTTAATAACAATTTAATATGACCATAAATTATATAATTAATAAATATTAATATTAATCTCGCTGTAATCCTCTTTAGTATGCATTACATTTCGATCTTTACGATTTTATGTAAATCATCTTATTAAAATACTAACGACAGTATTAGAAGATAGAAAGTACGAACGGGGACATAACATAATCTCAATTTCCCCAGTATGTACGTATTCAATATTTTTTTTAATTTAAAAATGTAAGTTCAAAATTAAAAATAAATGTTAGCTGGGCTGGGTAAAAAAGTTTCTCTGATGATCGACAGTAAACAATGGCTTGGTGGCAAGAATTTATAAGTGTTTTGAAAGTTTTAGTTTAAAGTAGTAAGTGTTTTGGTTAAAAACTGTGAGCTTCTATCTTATTAAATAAATAAATACAATACAATTTCAGATTAAATATTAATTTCGCGGCTTTCTCTACTTCGCAACAAAAAGTATTAATATTCGCAAAAAATAAAAACCAGTTTCATCACAAAATTCTAAAATAACGATATTACGAATTGAATACAATTATAGTGCACGAAAGGAGTATTTAGTTGTTTTTTTTTGGGTTTTTTTTTCTTAGTAGTATTTATTATATGTATTTAGATATATTTATTCAAACATTATATATATTTTCTTCTTCATAATTTTAATTTATCCATTATTATTTATGTTACTGTACACGCCCCCACACTTTCCATGGCCTCTCTCTAACCTCAGGTTTGCTGGAAGAAAACTCTTATTAGGGTTAAGCTCGCCTTTGTACATGTCTTTTCTTTTATGATTTGTATTCTAATATGTTTGTGTGTACAATAAAGGATTACAGAATCACAGAAGGAGCCTCTTTTGGGTGTACTTGGAATCCTTTCACCACACTGGTTCAAAAGAACTAGTGATAAGAAGAAGAAGAAGTAACGATATTTAATTAAACTATCGGTACACACATAATTTAACTCTTTGTTGCATCGCGTCCGGTGTAGGATCCGCGTGTCGGCCGGTGAGGAATGGACACCATTCCGGCGCTAGATTACGATGTTACAGGTTATTTATTGTGTGTATGTTTATACTTGTGTTTGTGTGCTTCCCACGGTACCGGTGACAAATGCGTTACGTAGCGAGAAAAATGAAACATTATTGGGCATTCATTGTTTTACAACTTAGTTTTTTTAAGTATTTTTGTAATGTTTTTGGATTCTTAAATTGTTACGTTGTGCATGTTTGTATCGATACTTCGTAATTTATCATCACTCTCAAATCCAAGCACAAAATACTTTACATTTTACAGTTATTTGTGTAGAAAAAATAGTTTGAACACCGTCTTCTTTTTATCATGTCACTAGTTCTTTCGAATCAGGTGTGCTAAATTGGATTTTAGGTGGGCCTCGAAGAGGCTCCTTTCGTGCACTTGACACATATTTTCGAACTTCGAAGATTCTTTAACATGCCGGTTTCCTCACGATGTTTTTCTTCACCGTTAAGCACGTGTATAAATGCACACATAGATTTTTGAACAGAAATACCCATTAGTGTACGACCGTGTTCGAACCAACGACCTTCAGATCGAAAGTCGAGGCACCCCCCACTTGGCCAACACTGCTTTTATACACCGTTCCTGTTATTCAAACATCTTCATGGTACAATTTAATTCTGATAACCGAGAAGCACTTCTGGTCAAGTGCGTGTCTGTTCCGCCCCGGGCAGCGAGAGGCTTGAAGTGACGGACGTGACAGAGAGACGTGACACCATCTACCTAGTACACAGCATACGCGGCAGCCTAGAGTGTGTCCAGTCCCGAAGTAAACATAATAATCTCTAGAGATATGTAAAGATTTGAAAAAGTTCAATGAGAAATGTATTTAATAATTTTATTTACACGCCACAACCATAAATAAAAATTATAGGTTAACAAAGATTGTACAGTTCTGAATTTGACTGCGACAACGCATTTATTCGACATCTGTAAGCACAATGGTTAAATAATAAAAAAAAGTATACAAAGAAACCTAGTCAGGGAGCGGAAGGCTCGTACATTAACTATAGACAGATATAGGTATTTAGATTCTTTATCAAGGAAGTTATACCTAATTCGTTAATTAATCAAGCAAGCGACTGATCTTTATCAAATTGATTAAAATATCTCCAAATTGAGTTGTCAAGATTACAAACCATCGTTTCAGGTTTTTTTTTAACAAGCCTAAAGCACGGTCTCTAAAGGTACCCACTTTCATTTTACTGTCACCCATCTGTCAGTGTCAATGTCAAATTACGCGCGCTCTGATGCGTGAAATATTCCTACTAAATAGGTATAAGGCAAAAGTTTGTAAGGATGTTATGTAGATTTGTGATATGGTTTGTACCTCAATCACGCTAAAACAGCAGAGCCAATTGGGCAGTAATCCGGTATGCACCGGCCTATTGGATTCAAAGTCCTGAGTAGGTAACATATTGTTTTATTTATGAACAGACCAAATAAGAAATAAAATAATTTAGGTTGATACCTTAATTAGGTACCTATATAATACCTTAATTTCGTGATTCCACACAGGCGCAACTGCGGACAGTAGCTAGTTAAATATAAAGTGACGTGACAATTCTTTGAGATTTTTATAAATGCATCATTTCCGTAAGCTCCATGCTCACCATTATTTTTAAGTCAATATCTCTATGTGAGATCGTGAGAGTCCCCAGTGACATACAGACAGACACGCGCATTGGAGATGGCATCTCGACGCGCGACGTGCTGTACACATGCTGTTCTTTTGTTTTTGAATAATTATGGCCTATTTCTGTAGGTTCTGATGTAATCGCGGTTAGAGGGTCGGAGGTCAAATTTGTTTCGGGTAATGATGCGTTTCCTCCAAGGAGTTTTATGATGTTTACACGTTTACAATGTTCAGGTCATGGGCAAGCGTGATCTCTAACCACCAAAAGAGCGCTCTTCACGTCCTTACAGTTACATAAATAAAATATTGTGTAGGTATACATACAAAAAAATATATCTTTTCGATTTAATATAAGAGGATGGATATGAATCCATAAATTGCGCATGATTCTTTGTAAATATGCCAGGCACTGGATTTTTTTTTTCGCGTCATGCGTTGAAATAAATATAAATTATATGAAAATATACTTTTCATTACGGTGTTGACTCTACCAAACTCTACATATCATAACGAGCTTAATCACGTACGTACATAGGTTCACGTATTTTTACGCTTACGTTGCGTAGATGGTATCTGTAATCGCTTCCTCCGTTACGAAGAAGCGACACTTATCTGCATGAACACATCGTCCATTTTTGGTTCCTTTGTTTATAATTTAACAATAATGTTACAAGAAAGTAACATTCTCCTAGTATCTTGAAGCTCAATACCGTCTACTTCCCAGTTCGTACACTCTTTTGTTATGTTAATTGTATACCCTTCGACAGTAGTGATGACGAGAAAAGTGTTTTGAGGATTTATTTATTTCTTTTAAATCATAGATACAAAGTAGTATCGCATACATAAAATATTCTTACGACACGATAATGTACATAATGCTCATTCTTGAAAACATGAAAAATAATTTACGTTGCTCTAGCTAGGATAATAAACTAGTCATCATTATTTAACAGTAGTAGGAAATCAGTTTTATCTAAAATAGATTAGCATTAAAAATAAGCATAATTCAGGGTTTTTAGTGAGAATCAACCACAGATGCTCTCCAAAACTATCTATGCCCGATATAATAAATAACGATAAATATCTACCTATTTCATCTTGCGCTCGCAACTTCGTTTGCATTGTGAATTAATAAAATCCTTTTCTAATTACGTGCTTACACTTTTGGACAAAATAAATATACGCTCCAATTTTCAAGTCTCTAGCAGTAAGCAGCTTGGCCTGTGCTTTGTCTATCAGTCAGTCAGGTCTAAGCTTTCTATATACATTACATAGGTATATTGAATATTGACTAGCTTACACTCGTGACTTCGGATGCATTGCAGAGTGTAGGGATTTAATAGTAGCCTATGTTTATTTACCTTAATAAAAGAAGTGACTAGATGAGTTAGGCACTATAATATAACTTTTACATATATTTGTAATCTCCTTTAAAATACCTTCATTTTGATACCCTACTTGATAGGTTTGGTCAACAAAAAATTATTAACGACTTATTATTTCGCTCAAAAAATCCGTTTTGATTATTTTTTATAAAAACCCATCTAAGAACACTCGGGTTATTGAGACGAAACTAACGATAAATGTCAATATCCATCCATCCGTTTGGAAGATACGAGGTAACCCAGAAATTTATATACATAAATACATACAAGATACGCGCAAAAAACATAACCCTTCCTTGGCAGTCAGGTAAAAATATAGACACAAATAGTTTACCTGTCTTATTACCACTTTGCAAAAAGCTAGGAGAAACCATAGATTATATTAGTTTAGTGACAGAGGTATAAAACACTACGGAGTCATAAACACGTGAGCATAGTCGGAGGCGCGCGCCTGTCTCGCATCTCAAGTAGGCCTGATAAGCGGGGCAGCGGTGCAGATGAGAATGACACTGGAAATACGTCAATTTAACAGTTACTTCACTAGGTCGTGATCTAAATGTGATTTTAAAATGAATATGTGATTTATCTTGAAAGATATATAGGTATGCCGTTTGAAACAAAGTATCTACTGGTAAGTATTCGTTTATTGTTTAATGAATACAATGTATAATTTTTTTTTTTAGAACCATGAATCAGATGCAGCTGAAAATTACCCTAATTTAATTTATTTTTATTATTATTTTAAATTATTATATTTATTATTCACGTCATTTTATTAAAATCATGTCTTTTAGAGTTCGAAATCTAATGAGACAAATCTAGTTAGCTTTGCCTATACGCACATTACAGTGCCGACACGTTCCGTACCATCATTCAACCAATAAGCGTCGGCGTTGCACTGACATCACTGAACGTCACTATCACTGACGAGTACGGATAGCGTCGTACAGCTACAAAATTATGTTTCACTGACACTGATACATAACTGATCGGCACGTGCCGGCTCTGTTGTGTGCGGATAGGCCTTCATCCATTACATTAATATAAATCAACTCAAAACAAGTGATCGCGTAAATAAGTTAATGTTTTAAAACACTCGGTATTTAGTCCTAGTGCCATTGGAAACGTATGAAACATGGAGTTATGTAATGTAGGGCCTGTAGTGGCTGGCATGCCTGCGCGCGCCGAACACACACTAATAAGTACGATGGGACTTTTTAATTTTGAGTTTTTGTCTATCTGTAGGAGAAAACGAGACAAGAGAGAGAAGGTGGAAAGTGAAATCTTCAAAGAACTTCTAAACAACGATAGGAGATCTTTTGAAATCCTAGTTACCCTACTTCAGTTAGCGTCCGTCACACTTCCAAATCTACTTTTTTTAACCGACTTTAAAAAGGAGGAGGTTCTCAATTAGTTTTTTTTAATGTTTTTTGACCAAATCAGTGCTAAACCGGACTTTGATTGACATAGGTCGGTGCAACACTGCTATGAGTGCTCGTCCACTTCGAGAGGTTTTTATTGGTCAGTCTCAAAAGCCCAGTAATTTTACTAGCTACAGTGACCTCCAAACGGATAACAGTAATGCTTACACATTACTGCTTTGCGACACTTTCACTAGTTGACACCCGCAACTTCGCCTGCGTTGCGAATTAAAAAAATCCTTTCTAAGTACACGTCTACACTTCTTGCCAAACATACCCTCCAAATTTCAAGTCTCTACGTCCAGTGGTTTGGCCTGTGGGTTATCTGTCAGTCAGTCAATCACTCAGGACTAAGACTTTTATGAAAAGTGGCTAATACATACTTATTTACCTCGTTCAGAAATCCTATTTTCTTACCCTAGCCCTGTAAGGATTGCAGTAAATTCACTTGTTCAATAAACAGCAATAAAACACTCGTAAGGGTCCGTTCACACGACACGTGTCCCGCTCGTAATATTGGCCCCGTGTGCGCGCGCCTTTATTAACTGTTGCCACTTTATGATAGGACTTTATGGACAACCTGATTTATGGTCAAACTGTATAGAACCTTACGTCCATGTAATGAGATTTTATAAGCAATAAAAAATTATTTGAAGCCAAGTGATTTATTTTTCAGATCCTTACTGAACTAAAATCCTAACAGTCATAAAGTTTTAATACGTAAGTAAATTATTAGGTATTTACGAAGCTCACAAAAGAATGAAGGTTTTTTTGATGTGACTTCGTCTAATAAATCGATGAATGCCGGCTGCATGCACGAAAACGTTGACGTCATTGTCCAGTAACGCTCATTGTCCGGTAAAGCTGTCATTGTACGGTAACGCTCATTGTCCCGTTCCGCCGGTAGTCACGTTAAACTATTGTCCGTTAACCAACTTTACAGACAACCAATTTGTTTTGTATATAACTACGAAAACACACACCAGGACAGCCGTATTGTAGTTGCACTTTTTCTTTATTTTGAAATGAAATGAAATGGAATTTATTTGCCTATACAATACAATAGAAACTTATAACTAATCTAAATAATTCTAACTTAAAAAGACTTATTCTAACCTACTCTTATATGAAGTGTATGTATTTGTATGGCAAAAAAGGACTCTACTGAGCGTTATGCTGGATAGATGGGGTTTCCCACCTATCCAGCGCTGGTTGTCAGTTGAGCCCTGCGAAGGATTTTTATGCTTAGAATTATTAAAATACTGCTAACTAAAAACTAAAAATACTGAAAATAGGCTTGAGATCTGGAGATACGGCAGTCTCCGAGCCAAGTAGAGCACAGTCGTAGTAACCTTTTCTCAAAGCAACTCGAGGCACTTTTCAGTTACTATATATCTGGTACTGATTATGGTAAAAGCTTGAAATTTATGCTACAAAAAGAGATTTATATATTGAGGTAAAATTCCAAAATATAAGTTTCTAGCTATATATACGATTTTTTTCCAGATACCTAGCAAAGGTGTCAATCAAATGGGCTCACTTTTGTTACAGTTACGCCCTTTATAAATCTGACACATCGGTCAGATTTATAAAGGGCGTAACTGTAACAACTGATTATAAGGTAATTTATTTATTACTGTTATTCATATTGATTACTGTTATATTGAGCAACTGATTGTGTAAGCAAGTTGTAATTAATTACAGCGATAAAATGGACACTAGATTAGTCAAACCAGAATGAAAAATCTCCCTAGATTTAGGGAGATATATTTATATGTATAATAAATACTGGAAAACATAAAACATGCAACGTTCTAAAATTCATTCTAGAAAACTTAACTGAAATATGTGGCTTCGATTATAAAAAAGTGTAACAGTTCATTTGGAGATGAGGTTTTTCTTTATGGTAATACTTTCCGTTATCTTTGTGATACAATTCTTAAGGGCAGAAAGCGGTTGTCATCTTAATAATAACAACGATATTTATTGTAATTAATTAATTTAAAATAACTCACCACTCATTTACAGAATCATGTAATTTACGTAATATTTTTTTTTTGCAAATTTATATGTCTAACAAAATTTAAAGCAAAATCATAAGAAAATGGAAGTGGTACGGAAAGGTAACAACATATTCTACAAGATGTTGTGTTTCCTCATCTCGGAAAAGAGCAGGATCTTCGATCAGCACGACGCGAGCCTGTGCTGGCGCACGGTCGCCCACCTCGCGGCGATGCTGGGGCACGCTGGCGCTGCGCTGTACGCGGCCAGCTGCATCGAGCTGGTGCCCAGCGAACACGAGCTCATCGACAACGTCTACAGGTACCAGTATGGGTACTCCAGCGGGTGGAATTTCGTAAGTAACTCTACCTCTTTTGAACTGCGCCGATAGGGCGCGATGGCGCACATTGGGAGAGGCCCATGTCGAAGATTTTTTTGGAGATTGAATTGGTCTTCCAGATGGATTCCATACAAATTTCATGAAAAAATGACGTCATCCAAGTAACCAATATTGCATATTTTGCTGACTATTCAGTGGTGTTTTCGGTCACTAGAACAGTCCGATTGAAGCCGTTTGTAGTGTGTTTTTGTAAAACCTTGATTAATAAAAGCTTTACTTTAATAATTTAGCTTTTCTCAGATTACTTTTTTTAGTTTTATCATTATAATTTTACTATTACCACCTATTACGTTAATTTGTCTGTATTTCTGTACTAGTTTCTATCAACGATTTGTAAACTTTAACACCAGAGTCTACTTATATTACACAAGACGAAACGAGATCTCGATTAATAAATTCAATTTGAGCCTTTTCAAGAATCGCAGTATGTAGCTTTTTTGCAACATGTAAATTATATAAATATTCTTTTAGTTTCAAAGTTATCTATAAAACCTTTTTATTGGGATTATTATTTACCTACGCAGTATAAGGCCTTCTTCACTTTCTTGGTGGAATAGATGTTTGTAATATTGTATTGTATTCATTTATTTCGGATAACCATTATACCATACTAGCTGGTGCCCGCGACTTCGTCTGCGCAGGTATCTTTATAAATTGTAGCCTATGTGTTATTCTGATGTATAAGCTATATTATTGTAAAGTTTCATTAAAATCCATTCAGTAGTTTTTACGTGAAAGAGTAACAAACATCCATCCATCCATCCATCCATCCATCCATCCTTACAAACTTTCGCGTTTATAATATTAGAAGGAGAAGGATCACATAAATAAGAAATCACATAAATTACAATTAAATTAAATTCATGACATTCAAGTGAATCAATTAATTTATATACAAATAAAAATTATATATTAAAAATGGTCTAGTATGTAACCCAACCAGTGACCTATCTAGCAAGCGGCCATGTTGTTGTCTATGATAGAGAGACTCTTGCATAGATAACCTCACCATAGCTCGTCTGCACTCTGACCTCTCGTATCAGTCACCAGTGTGTGATCTACCCGACACCGCAAAAAGACGATATTACTACATAAGTACATAAGTTCATCGGGGTAAGACCGGATCAGGGATAAGACCGAATAAATCAAACTATACCTACCAATGTAGCATTTTGTCTCGCCCAGCCCGCCAGTCGCCGTGAGTTGATTTGGACGTTGAGACGTGTTTAATGACAATGATGTATTACGAAACTATAATATTTAAGCTTTTGCTTGGAAACGATCAGATTATTACGTTTTATAAACCTTATTTTTTGAGCTACAGAGACGGTTTTGGAACATAGTCCGATCATAAGGTCCTGTATTTTCCTTAATTTTCCAAAAATTTAATTACCATATCATTATTAGCTCTAAAACTATCGTATTTAGAGAAACATCAAAATTCTTATGTCAAGCGCATTTTTTGGGTGTAGGCTTCCTTCTGTACCTTTTCACTACAGAACACTAACATGCTACATAATTTGTTCCAGCTGTTCCAGTCAATATTCCTGTCTCTCTCCCTCGCGTGCGACGTGCTGCAGTGGCGGGGCGAGCACCAATCAGAACGCGCGGAGCGGCTGATGTACTACCGTGACGTCATCTTCAGTGGGCTGGTGGTACCTCTCTCACTCGTGAGTCTTTGTGATACCTCATCAACCGCAGTCTCATGATACGTCAAATACTTACCTACATAACTCTACACGCTGACTCTACAACGTTATCTATCCGATCTTCTTCTGTTTTTTATTATGTCACTAGTTCCTTCGAACCAGTGTGGTGAAAGGATTTCAAGTGCGCCTCGAAGAGGCTCCTTTAGTGCACTAGACACATGTTTTTGAATTTGAGATTCTACGACATGCCGGTTTCCTCACGATGTTTTCCTTCACCGTTGCGAGAACGTGGGATGCATACATAGATTTTTTCGACCGAAAAAACCCATTTACGAATGACTGCCACCGGGATTCGAACCCGCGACCATCAGATCGCAAGGTAAGTGCCTCGTCCACTCGGCCACCACGTCCTCTATCCGATCACAACATTGGTTGCCATCAGGTCAGGTGGCGGTCAACAACACCACTTCACCTGTCATATAAAAAGGTAGAACATACATCTATCAATAAATTCATCTTTTCATGTTGGTTTGATTAAGCTGCAATGAGGTACCGGAAATGACCTCAGACACCTTTTTATCCCGGTTTTATCCCGTTTAAAGTCATGGGTGGCAACTAGTTCACAAGAGCTTCTAAATCCTTCACTATTACCATGTTGATCATCATCAGACTCTTAACTCTGCAGATCAGTTGAAGCCTAAGGGCTCTTTCAATTTAGACGTTTCGTGTCAGACCGCTACAGTGCCGAAGCGGTGCGTTTGTCGTGCGGCGCACGACATTTAATTTTAATACAAAGCGCACTGTGCGGCGTCGGTACGATCGATTGAACGACGCCGCAGCTTTCCGACACGAAACGTCTAAATTGAAAGAGCCCTTAGATTCATCCCATGTACCTAAAATGAACATGGTACAAAAAACGTACTTGGTGATGGCACCAGTAATCTTGGCTCCCTTTACACCTTTTCCCAGTTCATCACGTTAATGTTCTGGTCGGTGTACCTGATCGACCGCGAGCTGGTGTTCCCGAGGGTGTACGACCCGCTGGTGCCACTGTGGTTCAACCACTGCGTGCACTCCAGCATCAGCGTCGTGGTGGTGCTGGAGACGCTGATGCAGCCCCGCCGCCGACCGCGTAAGAGGGGGGTGGAGCTCGGTCTGCTCGGGGGTTTCGGGGTGCTATACGCCATAGTGTGAGTATGATCTGGCCAATTATGTCTATACTAGCCACAGCCTTAACCTATCCATGACTTGACATAAATATGAGCTTGATTTCTGACAGAAGCCAGTCCTTAATTGATCCATTTAGTTGACCTTATAGATTGTATAGGTGATACACTAGCCAAATTCTAGAAGATTAACAAAATGGCAAACTTGCTAAATGCCATTTTCTGGCAAAAAGCTAGGTATAAGAACCAATTGTTAATAGGACATTGAGAGCATTTTGTCCAGTAGTCCGTGATTCTGGCTTCAAAGGTCTGCCAATGAGATAAAAAAGAATTCGTCAAACAGGAAGCGTTCTCAGCGCGCGTCAAGGCGTAACGTTACGTTGAGCTGTAACACTGCATTGTGTTGATGCACAGATATATTGAGAGCCTGTCAAACAGTCCTGACGCCGCGACAGAAAGTTGCATGCTGCTAGCGCCGGCGCTCGGTGTGACAGTAGAATACCGTCATAGTATAACACAGTTCGGCGCTATAGCGCGGCGTCAACTTAGCGCCTCACGCGGCGTAAGTACGCGTTCTGTTTGGCGAAGCCTTTACACTACTAAATCCCAAATTATTGATTTCAGATACCACTCGATCTACTGGCGCACGGGTCGCTGGCTGTACGCGCTGTCCGGCCTCATGTCGTGGTGGCAGCTCTGCCTATTCCAGCTCGCCATCTGGGGCTCTACGCTGCTGTTCTACCTCCTCCAGTTCCCCCTCAACAGGCTCTTTCATGGAGAGGAGGCTTTGCATTTGGAAGACAAGCGGCTGTGATGGGGCGGCAAGTGATGTGCTAGCTCGACATGGATATTCAGCATAATATAGAAATTCCATTCAGTGATTTGTATGATAGGTGCTTTAATATATAGTTTACTTTGATTTAGGCTGAATATACTGCGTATTTACAAAAAGCTCTTTTAAACTGGCTCTTAAAAGAACTTATTTTAAGCCGTATTTCGATCGAAAAGGTTAATTCGTGGATGTAAATATTGTATTTATCTTATCAATCTAAGAGTTAAATAATAATGTTCAGACCTATATTTATTATCGAGATTAACTGACAAATTACTTTATAATAAGTAGGCATTACCTTTTACCGCCTTAACGTTCGTTCCATTATCAGAAAATGGCTTTTAAAATTACGTTCCTGCCCCTTAATTTAGCTCTTCCCACTTTTTATCGGCTAATACAAGTAATAAGCCCGTAAAGTGCATAAAAGTATTTTACTTGACATGGATTTCATTACGATAGTCGTGTCGGCGCGCGCCACTCCCCTGACTTCAGAGATCACGCTCAAGAAGAATTTATTTCATCATTATTGTGTTTATTGATTACACTGAACTAACGGATTTGAAAATAAGCTCTAGTTATATTTTGGACTTGCACTTATCAGCACTTTTGTGGTAACTACGTCTAATAAATCGATGAACGCCGGCTGCATGCACGAAAACGTTGACATAATTGTCCGGTAACGCTAATTGTTAAGTAACGCGCATTGTCCCGTTACGCTGTCAACAGACAACCAATTTTTTTGAGGCCGCCGCAACGCGCTAGTGACACGAAGTCGCTTTAGATTTGGGGACTAAAATTAGAGTTTAGGAGAGGTATTCCGATAAGCTTTTGCTAGTAATATGTTCAATATAATTTCACCGACTTAGCAGCCATATTTCCAGCGACTGGAAAATTACTAGCAGTTTATGCTGCAATTACAAGCTCGCCAGTTAAACAGCGCCTCAATCGTGACTCAGACAAGTTTTAATATAAATAACAGGTCGTTATCATAAAGAGAACTTTATCTGCACCATTTCTCCAGCTTTCAACCCACTGAGGTACGACTACCTGCAGTTAGTCGCATCATTTACATGGAAAATTATTTCCTTGTTAAAATATTACCGTATGTAGTATAGACTTAAAAGTTAGAGGGTTTATTACTACTAAAGTCACTTCAAAATTGTTTCTACTCTATTCATCGTATATTAGATTCATGGTTTGTAGTAAGCTATTGGATATAAACTATTTAGATAATTGATTGATTCAGGCGTTTCGCCTCTACACGAGGCATCATCAGGAGGTGTGGACTCGCCGAAGTTCGAAACGAGAGTTTCTCTCTCGTGAGAGGCGAAACACGTGTCGTATCTTTAAACTTTGGTTTTCTGTTCGTTGACTCTTTGGTTTATAATATAGTAATATGTGCTAAAGTTCTAAACTAAAGTTTTGTTTTCTGTTCGTTGACTCTTTGGTTTATAATATAGTAATATGTACTAAAGTTCTAAACTAAAGTTAAGTTAATTAAAACCTTTGTTTAGAAATCAAGCGGATTTATTACTAGATATATTTATGTAATTTGTTGAAACTATTTAGAATCTAAATAGGGTCAACATTTATACAAGCGTTGAGTCGAACAACACGCTCTTATAATGTTAAGAGATCACGCAAGTCCCAGAACAAAATAGTGGTAAGGAAAACTCACCTTTTTTTTTTGTTAAGAAGTGTCGAGACTAGCTCAGCGCTCTATTGATGATAACTGGTAAGGCACTTCTGGTAGCACTAGTCTGCTTTGAACTATTTTGTAATTCTGTATTGAACTAGGTGCACTTCTTCTTATCGTGTCATTAGTTCTTTCAAACCAGTGAGGTGAAAGGATTTCAAGTGCGCCTCAAAGAGGCTCCTAGGTGCACTGTACCGCAATGTAACTTATATCGCAAATAAAACATAAAAGAAAAAGTGTAAGTCTAAAATTGAGCGATGCTTTTTTTCCAGCAAACCTTCAAAGTTAGTTACCACGGTCAAGACATTTTTAGAATCTCATGTTTTTTTATGTACAAGTATTAAGAATTATAACTGATATTTCAACGATTCAATCTCTAATCCTCATGCGCTCCCGTCGGCTTGGCCTCGCGAATAACCGACTCATGGCACTTTTGTCGGATTAACAAGGCTTTATTATCATATCCAATCGTGTATTTATAATGACTGATGCAAGCAACTTTGTCTTAAATACTCGTAACATTATTCTTTGAGCCATCAGGTTTTCCAATCAACAACCGCTTATAACACCGACTTCGAAATAATTATACATTCATTGTCAATTCATTACTCCAAATTAAATGCAAACATATAACTTACATATATATTTGTAATCTCCTTTAAAATACCTTCATTTTGATACCGTACTCGATGGGTTTGGTCAACAAAAAAATATTAACAACTTACTATTTAGCTCCAAAAATCCGATATTTTTTTAAAATTCGGGTTATTAAGACGAATCTAACGATACCTTAACTGTCAAAATCCATCCAGCCGTTTGGAAGATACGAGGTAACCCAGCAATTTACATACATACAAGAAACGCGCGAAAAACATAACATTTCCTTGGCAGTCGGGTAAAAATGTCTCAAACATTGTATCGGTTCGTTAAAAGAAGCTGAAAGTCAGGACAACTGTTTGCATTTAGACTAGTTGCAGTGCAGGCCTCGACGAGCAGACACGCAGTCACTTGATATATGCCATCAGTTTATAAGTTATTAGCTAGATCTGGATCTAAAAAGTCAACCATAAAACCTTATCCAATAATAACTCAGCCTTTAGCGCAAAAAAACACCATAAACGTTGATGACATAACGCTAGATGTTGTGTTTGTAAAACACTCTATAACACGGTATCGAAGAGACGCAGAACGTCGGTAATGGGAAGCGTCGGACCAAAAAAGGAACGAAGTGCCAATAAGTCGGTGACTGAAGCTTGTACCAAAAGAAAATACTGAAAGTGGCATTAAATTCTACGAATACTATCAATAAGTAGTTATAGCTGTGGTAATGTAGCACGTGTACCAGGTAATTAGTTTTCTTTGCCGATGTGAATATGGTAGGCATGGAAAGAATACCGAGTAACATGTTATTTATCATGGTATAAAACTGATCACACATAACACTTGTTACTTTCTGAGACCAAGTCTGTTCCAAAATCATCGGTGATATCCGCCCGGCGCGCCCCGACAGGCGATTTTGTACGCTGTGATGTCATAATACGTGTCACCATTCACAATTTCATTCGTACCGTCAATAAAAATAATAGACAGTCAGTAGTGTGCTGACTGTGAGTGGTAGTGATACGCGTCATGCGTGAATTATTTTAACAAAATGTGACATTATCACATTAGGCCACTGACGAAAAATCACCGGTGATTTCAATGTTATAAAATGAAATCATATCACCATGTGACAATGAAATAGAAGTAGCAATCATTTCATTGCCTAGAATGTGGAGAATTTATTATAATCTACTGTTCGTGGCAGATGCGGAGCAGCAATATTTGCACGTCTCGCGAGGCGTTCAGTTATAGTACTCCTGTACTTATTTTTGTTTTGAGAAGTACCCGTGTTAAATGGGCGAATGTATTAACACTTTCATTATTGCCAGAATTGCAATCATTTGCACACCAAAGTATATACAGCGTCCCTTAATTCAACGATAAGCTGGTAGCGGATGGTGGGCTTGGTCGTGACTACTCGAGATAAAATAAGAAAAAAAAGAAAACTTTTTTTTAATACAGTACAATTTATGAAATCCTTCTAAAATTTACACCCCTCATGATACTTTAAACTACTATGACCCCATTTCTTCAAATAATACTGAATTGTTTGCTGTATCGGCAACCTAAATAGTACTGTTATTCACCACAACCCTTAAAAATAACAGAATGCCAAAAAAATATATATATATTGTAATAAAAAAAAACTTTTATTTTCTGGAGTGGTCACGATCAGACCCACCATCCACTACGCGCTTATCGTTGAATTTAGGGACACCCTGTATTTCTTTCTAAACGGAAATATAAATTTTTTTAGCTGAACTTATTTATTTAATTTACCAAGAACTTAAATGTAACCTAACTACCCAATACGGCAATTAACTACTGAATACTGAAACCTGTGCATCTTGAATCACATCAAAGCTTATCTTGATACGACGCTGTCACAGTTAAGATACGATAAAAGTTCAAAATCTAACAAAACATTTAATAAAAATTAAGTACCAATGAAACTCGACACTTGTATTTATGACTTCCGTTGTTTTGAAATCAATTTTGACAAAAATTTAACAAAACTACCAAGATTACACTAATAATGATAATCCTATCTATTAAAGCTGTGATGTATTCTGATAATTTTCATTCCGTTAGAAGACAGCAGAGATAAATAACTATTACTTATAAAGTTATAATACAAAGTTATAATATAAAGATAAGAAATTATGTAGATTTTTATTTCTGGGAGAGCATAAAGTCTGTCCTATTCTTTTCTAAATTGTTTCAGAATTGTGGATAGTCTAGCTAGTCTAAAGTAGAATAAGTTTTCATTTCCATAAGTGTTAGTATTTATAAGTTCCAGTAGCACATAACATCTGCTGAAATCACGAAAATGGTGAAAACAGAAGAGATTCTAGACTTCTAGAGCGTTCTAAAGTGAACGATTAAATTTTTACTTACAATCTTCTTTATGTATTTCCAATCTTGTATATTTACTTACTATGTATTGGAAAGTGTTCATCCGTTGATAATACAAGAGCGATCTCGCTATAACAATGTTGCGCTTTTCATTAGTAACAAAATTATTATAGCCTTGTGACCGGTCCAGCACCGGTCAGACCGCTTAGGGGGCTTTATGCTTGTAAGCTGACTGAACTGGACGAGGCATACTGGACACGAGACGCCACAAGGCATCGGGCCATTTGGCTTGAGGACTTGGAGACGTTTACGTCTAGTGCTGACATTAAAATGATTTAAATAGGTGACAATAAACTACCCTGTGTCACTCTTTGAACAAAAATATATTAAAACTGTCGAAAGAACAAACAGTTACTAAATTAAGAACAAAATGCCGTTTAGCCCTAAAATTTAGAAGACTAAAAAGCCTGTTCGAGGCGCGCATGAAATCCTTTGAAGAAATGACACTACGATAAGAAGAAGACTTAAGATTCTTATGTATGATATTTACGCGCTTGGCAGTTTACTTAATGGTCAGAATCAGGACTGTTAGGAACTACCAAACGAGTAAAGTAATTGCTTAGGAACTTTGACAGTTTGGTACAAGTAGGCATTAATAATTTCAGCGTTTTGCGTATCTATTAGGTATACTCATATGTATGAAGGTACGGCATTGCACGGCACAAATGTAGTAGGTTTAAGGTATAAGATGTTCAATATTTTTGGCAGAGCAACGACGTTACTCAGGTCAAAATCCGCATTATAATCGGTCGAGAGTCAATAACACGCAATCTCTACTTCGACCATAGTCAAATAAAGCTCCTAGTACTCGTTAAAACCAGAAACATTCAAAGTATTTAGCTCTCCAATTATCTACTACACAAATAATACTAAAACTCTCCATTGCAAAATGTAATATTTTACAATTCAAACGGGAAACGTAAAACATGTATTTTTTATGGTTTTGTTCTAATCTCAGACGGTTTGAATGTTAATAACCATAATGTTCGCGTGTTCAGATTCCAATCAAACTTTTATTGAATTCCAAAGAGTTCAATTCATTCCTTCCGAGAGTATGCTTCACACAGAGATGTATTAAAATATAAAATCACAATGTAGTACTTTGAAAATGCATCAAAAAAAAGAGAGCCACATTGGCAAAGTCCGATGCTTATTTTCGAAAAAGAGAAGTAACAGTGCTAGTTAAATTTTATATGTGAAAACTACGCGGCTTTTTGATTGTTAATAAAACTACATCGTAAAAAATAACAAACATAATTTTAAAATTTTCAAGAAAAAAAAAATATTTCGCATCTACTTCTATCTGTCTATCTTGGTGTTCTATAGGAACACCGTTATTCATCTATGCCTTCACAGTACTAGTGACTGTTGCATAGTCTGTGGTTCACGTTGCCTTACTAACTGTTGGATGAGCTGTGGCACTTGCGCAGTGTCACGAAAACCATCCCATACGAGACATAAAGCTGGTCGTACACGCGTCGAATACTTGTAGACTAAGGAATAGGAATTTATAGGCGTTCATAACTTGGTGAGCTTACACCTTTATTCGACTATCGTTGTCTATCTTGTCTGTCGTGTTTTCTATTTATGGGTAATATTTTATAGAAATATTTGATTAACTAAGGTTCTTAGTTTATAAGATATTGCTTTTGAAACTACAAGTCTTAGAAAAACACGTTAGTATATTAACGAATCAAATAAACCTAGGTGTGTGATTTAGTAACTGCCCAAACGCCAACCTGTAATTAGTTAAGATGGGAACGTAATTAAATTTGGTTAAAATTTATATGTATTGAAATATTATTTGGCTCCGCTACCCAACGCCACAGAAGTATTAAAGTAAAGAAACACAATGTAGTACATTAAAAATGTGCCCAAAAAATGGGAGCCACATTGGCTATTTTCTAGTACATTTTGGTCCGATGATAATTTTGGAAAAAGATAAGTAACAGGGCTAGATAAATATAATAAATTAAAACTTCTAATCCTTTTAATCGTTAATAAAACTACATCGTAAAAAGTAACAAAGAAATTATATTTCAGTTTTATTGACGAGGTGTCTGAAATTTTTTGGTTCTATCTTAGACTCCATTTTGGTTTGATATTGTCTATCTTGGTGTTCTATAGGAACACCGTTATTAATCTATGCCCAACGCTTACACGGTTTGATTATGCCAGGACATTCACTTGACTCTCTTCTAGAAATTTGAATGCATATTGCGTACCTAACTATAAAAACCTATGTTTTATTATTTTACCTACCAATGTCTTAGTTTAGTATACACAGAAATACAGGCATTAAATCGTCTTCCCCTCTTCTTGGTTAACCAGGTACTGGAATTGTACAAAATTACAGTAAAATAAAATAAACCAGAACAATAAAAGTTGCGAAACGTATATTTCCGCGATAGCGCGCGGTCGAATCGTGCGAACCTCCAATACGACCACAGAGAAACTGAATGCAGCACAGAGACGGCGTATTCAATACCTACCAATTAACTACAGTAGGGTTATACTGTGTTCAGCTGTGTGGTCAGATTAAAAACGGTATAATACCAAGATAAATAGTGCCAAAGCAATATGGAGTTGTAAAACAGATCAAAGACAATCAATCACCCGTCAATAAAAATTAAATATCTCCATTTCTATAAACACTTTAATTACTTTAGCGATGGCATTAATAAACATTGAAGAAGCCTAGCTATTATAAACTATAATATTTATCGCTCGCTATTACTTTTCACTTTCGAAGCATCAGACCTAAACGATACTAGAAATTGGCCAAATCGACCAACTCCTTGGCGCGTTTCCAATGCAAGTACGGTTTTATACTCTACTGTTATCTGTAGTGCCATTATAAATATTTGTTAATTCCTCGGCCGGGCGTGAAGAGAAAGTCGAGTAACCCGGTACAGTGCGGATCGGAAGCCAAGATTGCGAAAGGTAATGTTTAAGGGCTATCTTATCCACCCACTGCTTCTTGTGGAGTCGCATATAGCCTGTATCTACCACTAATTGCAGGTAAATACCCTAGCAGCCTCGCTGTATGCAGGTAAAGCCAAAGTAGTGTTTTGCTAAACAAACACCAAACTATACCTTTCTACTTTTCGTGTCACTTGTTCTTTTGAGCCAGTGGGGTGAAATAATTTCAAGTGCGCATCAAAGAGGCTTCTTTCGTACGGAGAAAAAAATCTCGTTATAGTTACTAAAATTCTAGTTGAATTTGTGACAACGAGACTAATTTAGTAACGATTACAATATTATAGTTCTAACTAACAGAAGTTATTAAAGAGTACAAGAAAATATAAGGTTACTATTTTGACTTGCTATCCCATTTTTTTTTCTCCGTGTAAAACATGTTTTAAACTGTACCTTTTGGTGGATATTGATACGAGGATAACTTGCAAAATCGTGTTTCAAGATAAACGCATTTGTGAAACCTCTTTTTCTAATAGTCGGAGTGTAGTTTTTTTAATTGTTTTCGGTAATTAATTTTGTAATACATTTTTACGTGCTTCTAATTAATTACGATCTCACAAATATTATAAATACAAATCTTTGTGAGAATGGACAATTAGATGGATTTTTCCTGCTTACGATTGAGATAAAACTTGGTAAAAGTATAATTTATAAGCTGGAAAAGGAGTCATGATACTTTAGTCCCCCTTTATATTACGCGGGCTTTCATAAATATTTTTTTTACAAAAACAACTGGAATGAAGGCTAATTAAAAATTAAACCACGATCATTCTCATCTTAGGAAAGTCTTAAAGATACTTAATTTTGCATAAAGTAGTCATTAATGACCATTAATATAAAACGTGTCGTATAGCAACCGTAAGAAAAACCTTCACAATGAGGCAAGAAAGAGGTTCCCGGACCAGCCACTCCTGATGCCTAGATCACACGTACCGAGTACTCGGCCGAGACAGTACAATGTTACTCGGCCAAGACTCAATGTCTCAGCTCACATCACTCGCTCAACACTCGGCGCTATGTTTATACATACCGAGTACTCGGCCGAGAGCACTGTCTCGGCCGAGAGCACTGTCTCGGCCGAGTACTCGGTACGTGTGATCAAGGCTTTAGATTGGCGCAGCCTCCCGTGCCCATTGCGAGGCTGCCTACTGCCGCATTCTTCATACATCCCGCATCAGGCAATACGCTAATGGTAGAGACAAGGAGCTAAGAAATTACCAACTATGAATCGCACTCTCGCCTTATCCTTGCTTGAGACGAAATGAGGTTCTATGCAAGATCTAGAGATTCAGGTCTGAGATGTTAAGAAAAAAAATTATGTATTGAGCTAAAATCAGGCTATCCAAAGTATAAAATGAAGGAGAATAATATAAAGTTGCATTGAATATGCTACCCAAGTTGAAATTGTTGATAGATGTAAGAAATACTCGTACTAGGATTTCTGACAAAAGGTCAAATAGCTTTTTTTGGAAAAGCAATTTTACGAGTCTTGCCGAATTTTTGTTCCTTGCTGGAAACTTCAAAGCAATAATTGCTTGATATATTTTGGCATTTTTAATTAAAAAGTGTAATTAAAAATATTAACAGATTAGTAGCTTTAGCGTGGTTCCCGAGGAATCATGGCTACATCCCAATTCGTACACACCGATGATAAATTTATGCTAAATTATTCTTATTTTAGTTTCCATACTTTGACTTTCAATTCGTACCTACACTTCCTACTAATATTATTAACGCGAAAGTTTGTAAGGATTGATGGATGGATGGATGTTTGTTACTCTTTTACGTAAAAACTACTGAATGGATTTTAATGAAACTCTACAATAATATAGCTTACCTATAGGTACATCAGAATAACACATAGGCTACAATTTAAAAATATACCTGCGCAGACGAAGAAGGCACCAGCTAGTTGGTCTATAAATCAAATATTAAACAGATAAAATTTGAAGTATTATCCATCCTCATAAACTTACCTACCTTTACATTATTAGAAGCATTATTATGCGGTAGTGTGCCTATCTTGATGGAGGATTCCGTGCTACTGTGGGAACCGTGGTCGCTGGCCACTCGAGCGTGGAGGCTCACACCTGCCGATCTCATCTCACCGTTCCAATTGATTTGACCAGCCTTGTACTTATTCGTTGTCCACTTGTATTATCAAGTCTCAATCAAAATGTATATAGAAAAATAAATCAATTCGTTAGATTGTATTTTATCAACCGATATCTAAAATCATTTGTAAGAGAAACCTACAAATAAAAATAAAATATTCAAAAGAACCCTTTGACCCCGACGTGATTTGAACACGCAACCTTCTGATCTGGAGTCAGACGCGCTACCGTTGCGCCACGGAGTCGTTGAATATCGTACTGAAATAATCAAACGTTCTGCGCTCGTAAGTGGATGACGTATTCTGTCTATGACGTCGGAGATTAGATATCCTATCTCTAGCTGTAGTCAGAAATAGCACTAATAAATCTAAAATTACTTATTGATTAACATCTTATATGCGCAGATTTGGATGAAAACTTTGAGATTATTTCTTATATCAAGTATTCATCTGAAATTTGCTATAAAGCAAAAATACCTTTTTTTTTTTAAACTAGCACCTTCCCCTACTTCAAAGTGTCGTAACTTTTCCTTGATCGTGAGGGTGTAAGCCATTTGTCACTGCGATTCCGCGGGACTCTACACAACGGTAATCCGTGTTTAAAAGAAAACACATTTATTGAAGGCGATTATCGCAGGAGCTTGCGGAGTGAGGGGTTTGAAGTTTTTATTGCGAGTCACTAATCAATTAAATTAATTGTTGTACAGTTAAATGAAATGAAGACGTATTTGCGTAAATGTTAAAACAGCTCTACAATTTATCTTCCGACGCAGGAAGTGTACCTCACATTAATAAAACGTATTTTTTATGATAATTATTGTTTAACTAAATTATCCATGCCTACTTGCACCAAAATTATATAATAGACAGGGGAGTATAAAGTGTGTGAGTGAGCTCACACGGTGAACGCACGGTCCGCCGTTTTAAACGTTTAAAAATTTTACAATGGCGCAAAAAGCGCTAGAAACTTCAGTACGCGACCTACAAAAGGTGATCGGTGTACTTGTGTCAAGAATAGACACGATGGAAATCAAGATTGACGACCAAAATAAGATATTATCAAACTTATTTGAAGAATCATCGACGATCAAAAGAATACTCGAGGGTAAGCCCAATCCAGTATCTCAAAGTGCAGAGAAACCGAACAGCTCCGACGACGCCCAAAGCTCTACAGCGGAGCAAGCGGAGCCAGCGCTGCAGCGACCTATGCGTCAAGCGCGAATCAACGCCGCCGCCAAAAGTAAAGTAAGTGGGCAACCTACCGCTGCAAGGAAACCAGCCGCTGAGTTGCGACGAGCATCAACTGCTTTCACTCCCCCGCCGCCGCCGCCGGCACCAAAACCGAGTAAAGCCGAATCAACTCTCGCTCGGGCCCCGTCGTCGCCACCGCCACAGTCCCCGAAAATGAACCGAGGTAGGCCGAAAGCGGTGAGTAAGCCGGCTCGTGTGACCGAAGCTGCCACTACGAGTAAAGTGGGGCAAGTTGATACCGCGACGTTCAAGAGTACCGGGGACGATAATAACGACATCAATGATGGCAATGCGACCACTAATAGCGCACCCTGGTATTATGTTGAGAGCAAAAACAAGCGACGACCCATTACGGTGGGAACAGGAAAGAAATCCAATGATCTCCAAGCCGTTGAGAGGTTGAAGTACATTCAAGCTTGGTCTTTTAGGCCGGACACCTCAGCTGAAAAAGTCACTAGCTTTCTTAACACTATAATAAAATCATCCTCCTACACTGTAGAGAAACGAATAATAAAAACTGAGAGACATGCCTCTTTCCTAATCGGTATACCGGAGAGCATCTTCGACGAAGTGACGACTCCGAGTGCGTGGCCACCCGGTGTACGATTTGTGCCGTGGATCCCCTTTCGGCCGCGGCCCCACGGAGGGTGGGGGAACAAGCATGCAGTCGTCGGGCCGGCCGCCAGTGCAGCCGCAACCGCGGCCCCAGGCGCGAGTTCGTGCGAATGATGACTCACGGAACAATGCGTGCAATGTTACGATTTGCCATCAAAACATTGCGTCGCTTAAAAATAAATCAAGACAGTTAGAAGTAATGCTTAAGGATGATTTAAAGTGTGATGTACTGTGCGTTACTGAACACTGGCTTAGAGATTTCGAAATTAAATGTATTAACATAAATAATTACACACTAGGATCTTTCTATTGTAGACATTCCGTAGCTCACGGCGGATCATGTATCTACGTGAGGAATGACGTCAGGTTCAAGGAAGTAGATGTTATCTGTAATATATCTGTCCAACAAATTTGCGAGATTTCTGCAATAGAACTAATTGATTTTAAAATTATGATTGTATGTTTGTATCGGTCAAATGTAACGAACTCATCATTGTTTTATCCAATTTTGGAAAATCTATTAAATAAGATAAATGAATTTGGTAATGATTGTGTCATAGTTGGTGACTTTAATATTGACTTATTATGTTCTATAAATAATGACCAAAAAAAGCTAACTGACATTGTAAATACTTGTAACTTTATTAATATTGTAGACTTTCCGACGAGAGTGACAGCTTTGACGAGTACATGCCTAGATCATGCGTACGTGAGCAGCGCGTGCGCGGCGTCGGGTTCCGTACTCGCGACTCCTGTACGCACGCTTCTCAGCGACCACTACGCCGTGCGCGCCGAGCTACAGTGTGCGTCACGCGCCTCCGCCGAACGTCCCTACACCGCGAGAGCGTACACGCGCGCGAACAAGTGCAATTTTATTGCGTCAATCGAAAGCGTTGACTGGGAAGAGGTTTCTAAAAAACACGTAATATCGGCAGATGAACTTGCGACCGCGATAGTGAATATAATTTGCAATAAAATAATGGTGTGCTTCCCGCTTAAACGCGTTATTCCTAAAAACCATGCCACATGGGTGTCGGGTGACATTATTAGCTTGGAAAACTTATTACGGGATATGAAATTATTCAAATTGAAATTTCCTGATAACATCGCTCTATCCACTAAAATCGAAGAGTTTCAAATTCGGTTCGATAGAATATTAAAAATGGAAAGGACTTGTTTTTATTCTAAATTTATTATTAAATCCGGCAACACAGCTAAAACCATGTGGGACGTTGTAAACCGGGAATCCGGACGGCAGCGTCGTCATCATGAGGTTGTAGAGTCCCTTAGAAAAGCAGATGGCTCTGAATTCTCGAGTGAGGTAGATGCCATCGATGCTATGAACACGCACTTCATAAGCGCAGCGATGACGTGCGGCGCGCCCGCGGCTGATGTCTCCGCGGCGATGCAAGCGCTGGCGGCAGCGCAACCGCCCTCTGATCGCTCCCTTAGAAATAAACGTTTTACGCAGGTAGAGGTGTATAAAATCATTGCGACGGGTGTAGCTCATAAGCCTACGAAAGACATGTATGATATCTCTATATCGTTACTGTATATGGTCGCTTCTTCATTATCATATATTCTTTCCATACTGTTTAACCAATGCTTGTCTACTGGTGTGTATCCACAAGCGTTGAAAAACGTCAGGGTATCACCACTCTACAAAGGCAAGGGCAAGAAGGAGGACGTAAACAATTATCGACCTGTGTCAATAATCCCAGGAGTCGCTAAAATACTGGAGTATGGCCTAAGTACGCGATTAATGGAGCACCTGTCGATCACCGAAGCCCTGTCCGACAGGCAGTACGCCTACCGAGCGGGGAGGTCGACGACGGATGTTGCGAGAGAGGTGGTGCGCCGTGTACTCGAGGCTCGCGAACGCAACATGCAGGTGGCGGTCATGTTCTGCGACCTGTCGAAAGCCTTCGACGTCGCGGATCATGCCGTCCTTGCGGCAAAGCTTGAGTACTACGGTATTGGAGGAATGCCATTACAACTTTTACTAAGTTTTATGACATCTAGGTCGCAGGTAATTACGGGAAGAGGAGGAAGCATCAAATCAAAGCCATTAACAACAACCATTGGTGTAGCACAAGGCTCCTCATTGTCTAATATAATGTTTTCTCTCCTCCTTAACGATTTGCCTAACTGTATAAAGGATGCTCATGTGGTGATGTACGCCGATGATGTGGCAGCGATAGTGGAAGCTCCCAAGTTGGACGTACTGGAAAGTAAGTTAAACGTGGTAGCAGGAAAGCTGCATAATTGGTTCCGTCAAAATGGCCTCATTTTGAATGTAACCAAAACGAATTTCATGCTCTTCAACCTTGCAGGACGAGCGTACAGACCATTGTCAGTAAAGCTGGGGGTGGAAACTATCGGTCATGTCAAGACAACATCATTTCTTGGCTTCACCATCGACATATCTTTGACGTGGGAGCATCACATAGACGCGATGTGCACAAAAATGGGTCGTACATGTTTTGCCCTATGGCGACTCTCCTCGACTCTACCGGAAGGGATGGTGCGGAGTTTTTACTTTGCAGCCGTTCAATCTCTCTTGCAATACGGAGTGGAGTTGTGGGGGCGCGCAGCAGACTGGGAGCGTGTTTTCAGGCTTCAAAAGAGAGCTGTCCGTGCAATCGTGCGAGTGTCCCAGGATACCTCTGCAAGGCCATATTTTGAATCCTTAGGTATTATGACGCTTCCATCGCTACTAATTTATCAGGCCGCACTCTATGTAAGGCATCGTTTGGATGAATATCCTAAATTCGGAGACAGTCACGAGTACGGCACTAGAAACGCACATAAGCTTAAAGCTGTTCCACGTCGCCTGGCTAAGTCATCAAAGCTGATTCACATTCTAGGGCCAACAGTATATAACCGTCTCCCAAATATTATCGTAGAGGCGAGTTCTATAAAACAATTCAAACTGACACTTAAAAAGTGGCTAATCGACCAATCATTTTATGATGTAAATGAATTAATTAAATAATGTAGTACGTTAATACTATTTTACAATTATTATAATTTATTTCTATGTTAATTAATTTATTAATTAAGTTTAATTTTATATTTCTATACAATTTGACATGTAACTATTGTTGCCAATAAATAACTATGAACTATAAAACGCTAAACTTTATACTCCCCTGTCTTAACTTGGGGCTCCCCTGTCTTTACTAGAGGTTCCCCTGTCTTAGCCGGGGGCTACCCTGCCTGGTCTCAAGGCTGCAGGCTGCAGGCTGAGGCCGGAGGGGAGGGAATCAGTTCAATAAATATAAAATAGAGTTGGTAATTCTTAATTTATATTTCAAAAAATGCATTTAAATTAAAACTGATGTAAAAAATTATTAATTTGACAAACATATTGTAGATTATTTTATTATAGTATATAGAGTTCGCTCTTAAGATAATAAATCTATGCCTGATAATACCCAACTGCACAGCAAATGGTTTACCCCGGATGCGTACAAGTAGTAAGTATAAAACAAATCATACAATTATATTATGAAAATGTTAAATGTAACGCAGAACTAAACATTTCCTGAAAATGTCAATATAAATATTTAATAGGCTTGGACCTGACTGACTGACTGTCAGACAACGTTCAGGCCAAAACACTGAACGTAGAGACCTGAAACTTAGGGGTAGTGTTCATGAAAAGCTGAAAGTAAGTAATTTTCAAAATTCGTAATAAAAGTTCCATCTGTCACCCTGAAAGTGGGACAGATGTAACTTTTTTGGGCAATTTCATTGGGAATAATTCACGCAAACGCAGGCTTAACGGGCTAGTCAGCTAGTATTTTTATGAACTTTTAATGTCCCCTCTGATTACTGTAAATTGTAAGCTGTAGCCCCTGGTTTGAGAGCTATCCAGCATGCTGCGGGCGCGAAGTGACGCCGGGCCACGGCTCTCGAGCTATAGAGAGATAGCCGCTAGTCCAAGAGCCGGGACGCAATGCCATTAGCTTTTACTGGCCGTCAGTTCTTAATGAGGGGCTGTAAACGTTTTGCAGTGAGTAGCCGAGTTTTGAAATAAACATTTATTTTGATTAGTTTAACAATGCAACGTTTGGATTATTACAATATTTGAACTTTCGAAAACTCATTATAATATTTTATTAGGTTTTTTACTCATCACATTAAATGTTATAAATGTAATAGTTTATGAGGATGGATTTTTAATTATTTAATTTCTAGCTGCTGCCCGCGACTTTGTATGTGTTGTACCAAATTAAAAAGGATAGATTTTAAGGGCTAACCTTTTCAGGTATTAAACTATGACAATTTTAAATTCCACCCATCACATGAGTGATTTAGAAAAAAAAAAATCCATTTGTATATTTAAAAATTTTTTCTACATTTATTGTTACAGTATTCTGTATCTAACGTCAATCGCGGTGATCAGCGGCGCGTCCGAACAAACAGCGCGCGCTTGTCCGACGCATTAGCGTGTTCGAGGAAACATATCCGGTTCGTCCGACCGCCCGAACGCGCACTAGCAACACTTATCAATACATATAAAAGGCTTGGAACTGACTGACTGACTTTAATTTTTAAATTTTAGTTTTTTTCCCGATTTTCACTACTTTATTATCAGGAAAAAATATTCCCGATTGTTCCTACCTTCCGTTTTTACTATCCGATTGACTATCCGATTAACAATACGGTAAATACAGTAACTGCAAACATAACCCCTTTCCTGCCTATTGCAATGCAAAAAATAATTAATAAATAAACACAGCGTTTAGTTTAAAAATTAAAAAGTTTGTATTTAGAAGTCGCTATTTGACCGCAATGTTACGCAATGGTATTCGTAGAGCTCCGAGTGACGCACGGCCCGAGGCGCCGCCACGCCGCCGCCGCCGGCTACCGCACTCTACCGCACTTTATGGACTCTCCTCCGAATTTACTCTTATTTTATTACACTTCATTTCATTAAAACACCCTTTGTCTAATCAGTTCAAAGAAAATGCCCTTGTTTCTGTTCCTGCAAGTGTACCGACCGACTGAAGTTCTCTTGCATTACTTGGATTTTTTAATGCAAGTTTATTAAATACATATTCGTAATTACATCTACAAAACAAAATAAATAATAACTAATTATAGAGTGAAAAAAAAAGACTTTCGATGATAGCGGCCGAAATTGAATAATACTTAGTAAAAACTAAGTTATATTAATTTTTTACCACCAGCGGGTATAATACTCGTACAAAGATGCTTATTTGTGCTAAAACAATTTAACACACTTAAATAATAATAATAATAATAATTATACACAAGATCATACACCAGCAGCTTGTGCTCTCTTTTATGGCCTTGTAAGATCTGAGGTACCGTACTATAAGTACGTACTCCGGTCCGGTTCTCGAAAACGACCGTGCCTTGCTCTACTGGGACCGATCTATCATCACGGATAGGACTATTGTCGCCAATATACCTGATATCGTGCTGATAGATTGGTCAGAACGCCGCAGTCGCTTGGTGGCTGGGTCAAGGGCCAGATACAAAAGGTGGTGCTATTAGAGTCGGCTCGCATGGTGAAAAGGTTCCTCACTCTGCAGCCCTAGCCACCAGCCGCTTGGGCTCTACTCCGCGGCTGGTGGTCCACCATTTTTATATATTTTTTACAATAATACTGCTGTTTTTTTAAAGAGTTTATTTTTTAAATATTATTGTAAAACATAAATGTTAATGAGAGAAAAATATAAATAAATGATAATAATAATAATATATCTTTATTGCAGACACATGATCCATAGCATACTTAACCAACGCCTGAACCTTAACAAAGCTCATAACCAATAACCATGAAAATCTAACAAAAATGGCTAACAACATTTTTCACGCAGTGTACCGTACACTTCAGGTACCATCGCTGGATACGCCTGGGGCAAGAAACCACATTACCACCTCCATTCAAAACTCTACCTTAGTTCCATCAACTTAAGATATCAATCACGTAAATAGTAAGCCGAGCTTCACAAATTCAATTGTAATCTAAACTAGACCATAGTGCTATGCAAATAGGGTAGGAAATGCTCGGTGACAACTGGTGTAAGCTCGGAGCGATAGGTTTTTATCGAGTCTAGAACAGGCTCTGGAGGAATTAGCAGGATTCCGAGTATTTAAATTGTCTGGGAATCGGAATACAGATCACATTGGAACGAAGAGCTGATTTACATTGTACAAAATGAGGTTTGAAATCCATAGAAATAATGTTTTTTAAGTTCTTACTTGAATGATGCGTTCGACGGGGAATGGAGATTAGTAGCACAAGATCGAGACCGTTGGCGAATATGGGGGGAGGCCTTTGCCCTACAATGGGACAGCTCAGGCTGATAATAATAATAATAATAATAAGTTCTTACTAGCTTCTTCTATCATTATCATCAATCAATTGATATAAAAGGCTTGGCTGACTGACTGACAGACAATCTACAGGCTAAGCCGCTGACTTGAAACTTGGAGAATGTAATCGATAAGAATGTAAGGACCAAAATATTGAATTCTCATAATGTTAAAAGCCCAAATGTATAATTTCCTAGAATATTGGGTTTTTTTTCGTTTCGCAAAATGTTGATGTCTCATAAAAGTGCAGGCGCCTACTAAGAAAGGAATTTTAATTCACCATGCGAACGAAGTCGCTTGAAAAGAAAGCGCTGCAGCGTGCTGCCAGTACGCTGCAGCATGAAAGCTGAGCTAGGCCCCCATTGATGGAGGACTCTGTTACTCTGACCTTTTTTTGTCAATTTATGTTTCATGTGGTTTTCATCAATAAAATTATTTCTTTTCTTTTCTTTTCTTTTCTTTTCTTTTCAAAAAGAATATAAACTTGTTCAAACCTAACGTTATGTAAATAAATATTATATTTTTTATTTAGATTTTAAATGCACATTAATGTTTCTACTGTTCAACTGACTTCAAAACGAAGGAGGTTATCAATTCGGTTAAAAGTTTTTTCTTTCTCAGAAATTAGTTGTTTGTAAACCAATTTGAAAAAAACTTTTTTGTTTGAGAGGATACAAAATCAGATTGTTCCCATAGAAATTCACCAAAATCGGTTCAGTAGTTTTTTTTTAAATCAAAATAACTAAAAATATTAAACTGCGTATTTTGCTTCCCGTGACTTGTCAGTGGTGCCTACGGTCACTTGAACCGTCCGATTGGAGTCGATTGTTGTATGTTTTTGTAAAACCTTGATTATTTATTATTCAAAAACATTCGGCATCTGTATAGAATCAATCACAGGCAGTTTTCTATGACCTCCTACAAACGTAACTCCCCTTTCTACCAATAAACCAAGCTGGTATCGCCACACATGGCCGCGGAGACAGCGCACACTCCGCCGGGCTGGCTGCGGCCTAATGAGGCACTTCACTGCCATAATGATGAACTACATCACCAGAAATACTTAATTAACTGTACGACTATTCTAGGTGATTGAGAGCTCATTCTGCACCTCGCTACCTTGCTCATAAATAGAACAGCTTTTTGTTTTAACACATTTCGGAATTCAAAGTATTGTGAAAGTTTGTGAAGTACAGTCAAATGCACAGATATGTATACACTACCAAGCTTTCAGATTTATTTACACTTAATTTTGCAAAGAAAAGTGTACGCAAGCATTTTTAAATTAATGTAGTCATTTTACTTGTCAGAATTCTTGTCAGAAATTTTTGCAAAAAAAACGACCTAGTTTCTTATACTAATAATGTAACATCGTAATCTATCCTTTATTTTTATCTAAGTATTTGTAGTAAAATTCATAAGATGGTGCTGTACAATTTTACCACTGCAATTGTTGGCTTTCTTTTTAGAAAAGATTTAGTTATAGATCTTATCAATTATTATTTTTATCTTGTTTAAATTATATTCTATAATCATGGTTTCTTTTGCCCTCAAAATTACAGAAGCTCATTTTGGAATCTAGATCATACGTATTTCTTAACAAGGTAGCATATCAACGCGACTTTAGTTATGATCTTCGTATAAAAGTGATAAAGACGCTATAAAACACGATTTAAATATAATGGAGTCATAATATCCCTGATGCAGTGCCGCCGGATCACCTCTCAGATTTATATGTGTTCGGCGCTAGGGCTGTCCGCAACGCACACAGAACTTAACAATACCTACGTTGGCATTGGCAGTCATTCTAAAGCAATTTTACTGCCAGCTTGTGTTTAACACTCATATTTTGCTGTACCCGCGTGCGACTTCGTCACCCGTGGAAGAATTGTTTATTGTCGATGTTGTCAATCAAAACTTGCACATTTTCAAACCCTCTTTTTACCCACTCCAACATTGAATTCAGTAGAAAACTGAAAAACTTAGCGGCACTTATCTTCGAAAATTATAAAAATGTCTTCAATTAAATATTGAGGAGACAGGACCATTCAACTTTTGGTCTATTAACACTTTCAATCCGTACTTTTACATATTTTAACTTTAATTTTGAAAATTAGTGAAACCTTTTACCATTTTTACCATGTCAAGACAATAAATTGTATGACATAGACATTTTACTGTCTCGGCCGAGTACTCGGTACGTGTGATCTAGGCATAAGCGTGGTATACCGGTACCGGTCACTATAGCAGGAAGGCTGCCAACCCTGTCGTGTGTTGTACACGCTGGCCATAAAGTCTCGCTAGATCATTGCTAGTAATATACCTATTACAAAAAAATATTTATTACAACTCTTTAACTTTTATGAGACCTCTTTATGATGCTGAGTGAGCTTATATGATGAAGCGTGTTGAATTATGTTATTGAAACGCGTATTCCATCAATCTATTAACTTTAACGACTAACTCTTAAGCACGTACATATTATCAATGCCAGTATTATGGAGTACCCATATAAACACATCAGTAGATACATAAATAAATGATAAATGTACTGATTATTGAGTTCCTAACCTATGGCGTACATTTACGTCTCGATATGGCATCGATGTAGATAATTCAGATCTCATTGGAGTCCAAATGTATTTTTTCGAGTCCAACTCTAAGCCCGATCGGTTTAGTAGTTTTGAGTAAATTTTATATTCATCTTTACCCATTTAAATTATTATAAGTGTGATATAACCAAGAAACGCGTAGTGCACGAAAGGAGTCTCTTCGAGGCGCACTTGAAATCCTTTCACCACACTGGTTCGAAAGAACTAGTGACACCATAAAAAGAAGAAGACCAGAAAGATTTAGTTAACATAAGTTTTGGTGTGCGTGGCAGCCCTATCATAACTAAGGGTGGCAATATCCGAAAATATTAAAGAATAAAACTGTCAAAACCCATTTATTTGAATAATATCATCCCTTTAAGAAAACTTTCAGACATTTCGATTACTATAACAAAACTCTAGACCAACGTATTAAAGTTCATTTTCGCTTGTAAGCTGCAGATATTACTGGTTTTTTATGAAGCATACTGTAAATGCCACTTTCGCGGGATAAGTGCAGGAACGAGGGAAACTCTACCAAAACGGAAATTTACGGTCGTGATTTTAAGTTGGAACACTTTCACGCCCTCTACTTAAAACGGGAAAAGTGGAAAAGTTCCTGTAACTTAGCATTTTTTATAATATCTTCGTGAATCGTGAAAATTATACTGAGCTATCATGAAAAGAAATATTTAAGGGTTTGTGCAGTCTCTTTTTAATTTCAGAAATATATACCTTATAAAAATATATAAACTGATTTGGTTGAGATAGCATTACCTCTTCTTCTCTCATAGTCTCTTGTCTATTAGTTAGGTATGTTTATCATAAAAACATTTAAATAAAATACTTTAATAATGTTTGGAAATTTCAGACAACTGATAGAAATCTTATAGGTACTTACACTTTTCAGCCGACTTAAAAAATTAGGGTGTTGCTAACCTCCTTATTACTTACTTAGGTTGTTTTTTTTTTAATATTTGTTACGGTCTCACAACTTTTTTTTTATAAATAGATTTGAATAATTCTTGGGGAGGATGTACATAATGTATTTCCAGATTGGTCCAATAGAAACTTCATGAAAATCGGTCCAGTACTTTAGTTTTGAAACCAAAATAAATGAAAAAATTATGTCATCCAAGTAAACAAAATTACCTACGTATTTTGCTTCCCTATGACTATTCAGTGGTGTTTACGGTCACTAGAACAGTCCAGTTGACGTCAATTGTAGTATGTTTTGTAAAACCTTGATTATTATTTTGTAAATACTAATAGGAAATCAAAACTGCAAAACAATAACAGCACAAAAAGTGTATCAATGTCGCAAGTGTCGGAGCCACAGTCGTCCGAAGCTTCTGTGGCTACATTCAATGATACTGCGCTATACAGCGAGCCGACCCAGGCGTGCACTGTATGGTGCACTTTAGACACTTACTGCTAGTATTAATAGAGGGCAAATATATGTGAATGAAAAAATATATAGATGTTAGCTCAATATCGCCAAAATTTCCAATCTGAGCAAACTGAATTTAGTGTGCGTACGCACTTGGCAAGGCGTGGTAACGGCAGGTGGAGTAGGGCCTTGACAAAATGGATGATTAGGGAGAAAAAACGCAGCGTTGGGCGAAGGATCGATGAAATCCGCAATATTGCAGGTAACACCTGGTTTAGATCCGCATAGCACAGACGAGATCCTGTGCCCAGCAGTGGGCGGATACCGGCTGAGGATGATGATGATAAAATATTTGAGCTTGGAAAGGCCTTTTTATTCTCGCGGGCAGCAGCTAGCATAATCTTCCTACATAGAAAACTCCTAGGTCAAATACAATTGTATATCCCAGAAATGTTTGTCCTGATGCGAGAATCGAACCCGTGCCACCGGTGCGGTGGCAGTTCAAACACTCGAACATATCTATCAGACAGGATATGGTCTCGTCTCTCATGCCTCGGCCCACTCCTCACGGCGAAGGGGCTTGCGGTCAGGTTACAAATATTGCAGTGTGCAGTCGCCACTTTACATTTAGGAAGGCATTTATGTACTTTGTATTGTATCGCATTGTCTTGCCAGTTCATATTTAGTTAAATTAGTAGATATTTATTTGTTATATTTGACTTTAAAGAGCTTTTATCTTGAGCGATCTTGCCCTGCACATTTTTATGTCAACTAGGAAGGCAGAAAACTTACGCGTTGATCAAATAGTTGACTCAAAAAACGGTACTTTACACTGTTACTTACACTCTATGGTAGACAAAATAATACTTCAGATTTACATGAATGTATGTTCTCAGTAAGCACTGCAGAACGAATTATTCCCATCTGTCACCCTGTTCTGTCCACCTAGGGTGACAGATGGGACTAAAAAGTTATATTTGCCCCACTGTTGCTAAAAGGGTGACAGATGGAACTTTTATTAATTGTAAAAGTTCTATCTGTTCCCCTGTCACCAATAGGGGGACCTAGTATAAGCACTTGACCGCAACGCATCAAAACCTGGCGGAAGAGTCAAAAACAAAAGCGTAACTAATGTACCCTATGAAGGACTTCATCAAGCCGTAGCCAATTACTACAATGACCTCTATATCAGGGGTACATAGTTGAACTCTGCTCGCAATAGTACAAAACTATATGGTATAGTAGCCTGTAGTTTATTTCACACCCGCGGAATGCGTTCCCAGGCATTGTACACGAGGTGGTATCGTATTGTGTATGGAAATTGGAATGCATGCGTAATCATTCCGAAATGGATTTTTGTACAATTATGGTTTTGAACAATAGAAACCTTCCGATTGAAAATTGATAGGTTGGGGAATTGAAATGTCGAAATTGTGGAGAAGTGGGCGGTTTTTAGTAAATCGAGACAGAACGATCGATTTATTTCACGTTTATGTTATTATTTCTCAAGCGAGATTCTTTAATAAACATATACCTAACCACAATTTATTCAAAATTTATTTGAAACAACTTAAAACCTTTTGCAAAAGGCATGAGGCCCAGCAGTGTGAACAACAATATAGGCTGATTATGCTATGCTATGGTTTTGCTAAAGATATTAGGTATATTTATAAGAAAAATACACATCCGTAGCGCCCTTGCAGAATTATGAGGCTAATAGGTATACGAATTAAAACATAATATTATGTTATATAATATACTCTTATGATAGCAAAGTAAAATTAAATATAATTCTGATTATGTAGAGCTTTTAATTGAACTAATGTAGAGTACCGACAAATCCAGTTTATACAGAGTACCTAGGTTTTCTTGTTAAGTTATATTTTCGAACACGTTTCATACAAATCCATACAAAGTATCGCGTTTACAGAGTGGTGGAATCCAGTGACCGAGCCACAAAAAGCCGTGTCTACCGCCGTCCTTAGTAGGCCTGACGCGACAGGTGCGCCACTCTGCCGACTCGTTTGATGGAATCACTCGTGGACAAGAAAGCTTGACAGGTACAACATGGTACCTATTTGTTATTCGGATTTATGTCTTCAAAGTTTCTTTACGGTTATGAAGTGAACACTGGGCGGACGCCTCCATATCCAAGCACTTTTCTATAAATAACTATACTGAGTGTATGTATGTATACTAATGCCTAGATCAGACGTACCGAGTACTCGGCAGAGACAGTACTCCCCGGCGAGTACTCGGTACGTATAAACATAGCGCCGAGTGCTCGGCTGAGCGAGTGATGTAAGCTTTCACTGTCTCGGCCGAGTAACATTTTACTGTCTCGGCCGAGTACTCGGTACGTGTGATTTAGGCATAAGTGTAAAACGGGTTCAATCCCCGATTTGCGTAACGGCTATAAGCATATTTTGTTACTTTAATACTTAAGAACAACATTATGTCCATTCAAATCCTTTTAAATATAGCCATACCTTTTTTAACCAGAATGAGAGTGGGTTCGATTACCGAATCGTATTTTTTTTTATATTAACACATTTATTACTATTTTTATCAGTCGAGGTCACAGTTCCTTTATGAAACTCTACCTCTTCCTCTACTGAAGATTAGGTGTTACTCGTTAGGAACCCACCTACCAATCCAGCTGCTACATACAAGTGTATAGAACGATAGTTAAAAAAGTGTACTTTAAATTCAAAACATACAAATACAGTGCGGCAGTATGGCCGAAAAACATCAGCCTCTCAAAAAATTGCATCAAACTAGCTTAAAGTTTAAAAAACTGAAAACCCGACTGCGTAATTATACATACTCAATACTCAATAATTTTATGTTGTCACATGGTACGAGGGTAACAGTAATTCACATACAGTGGTAGGATCTCATGCGAGATACATTCATTGTCAATTCATCATTCCTAATCAAATGTAAACATACAACTTATGCATATATGTTTTTGTAATCTACTTAAAAATACCTTCATTTTGATACCCTACTTGATAGGTTTGGTCAACAATAAAATATTATTTTATTTAGCTCCAAAAATCCTTGCCAATTTATTTATTTTTTAAAAAACTCATCTAAAAGAACACTCGGGTTATTGAGACGAATCTTACGATACCTCAACGGTTAAAAATCCATCCAGCCGTTTGGAAGATGCTAGGTAACACGGTATGAGATACAGTCAGTACCAAAAATGCTTTTCAATGTGATTTTAAGTAGTGTTTATTTTTCCAAAATCAGTCTTTTAAAAAAATATTAAGTGCCGTAGGAAAACGTTTGGTCCATTATTATAATAACACAGACAATCAGACATACATAATTAAATAACCTAAATTCTTAAATACGTAAAAATAAAGTTTGTCCTTACAAGATCGGTATTAGTTTCTGGTACCTATTGGAAAGGAATAGGTCAAAAAACTTCAGCCTCCCAAAAAAAAGCATCAAAAAAGTAAAGTTAGGTAAATGGTAGGTGACTAACCTGTCATTGTGCACGAGTTCGTTGGCTCGTATCCAGGGTGCTGCGCCCCACTCCTCCTCGGGCGGATCCTCCGCCCTCGGCTTCAGCAGCGTCGTCAGCCACGTGTACGACTTGCTGCGCTTCATCGCCGCGGCACATCACTACTGCCCTCGAGCACAACACTATCCGACCACTACTCACTGGGAAATACACTACTATTGGTTTTTTAATTACACTCGCTTTTGGAACACTTAGTTTTTCACAACACTTCGGTTGTTTGAATTTGTTGCTGTTTTGATCACTTTCTTTGCACTTAATTTTTCAATTTAGTATCACCTTGTCGTTTATTTTTAAATTTGGTTTTAGGAACACTTATATTTCTTTCTTCTCGTCACCATGTTTAATTTTTTCTCCGTAAAACAAGTTTATTCTGTTGTGAAACATAACTAATAGTTTTATAGAGCCGCTGATTCTCTTGGAGCTTTGGAGACTCTACTACAAAAGGCATTGTTATGTTTCGACGTAAGTTTGTAACGCTTTAACTACCATCAAAATATCAATTAATTTTGATTCATTAAAATATCTCGCCTCGCTACGTCTCTTTAGACACGCAGAGTGTTTCTATTAATTCTTAGCGTTATTGAGATAGGATTCAATATATGGTAAGACTTCGTATTCAAAAGCTATTTGTAATCTCATCGGACAAAATTGATGCTCTATAGTTTTCATCTCAACTTGTTTGCGTATCGTTCCCTCGTGGGTTACACACACACAAAATATTACAAGTATCGACATAAAGTATAATTTAATACCTCAAAATTCAAAATTCAAGGCAAACCTACAATTTGAATACCCTTCTGGATACTTTGTATATAAGTCAGGTGGTAAACCTATGCACATCTGACAAGAAATCAATATCTTCCAACCAAGTTATTTTTTTTACTTTGATAAGGGTCAAAGAGAGCCGTTTTTAACGGTTTCAGAGACCTTAGTGTCGAGCCGTTAGATTCGACAATAGCGGTGATCAATGATCACGCATGCCGCGGTTATAATGGTACCCAACCGCTAGGCTCTACAAACTAAATACTCACCAATTTTCGAATTACTTAAATCTAATAATGGGCAATTACCAAATTGCTTAGGATTTGATAGCTACTACTTCAAACAGAATATGTACCTACATGTTTTCTTATTTTTCTAGCTTGTTGGTTACGATGTGTAAACTATCTCTACAGAGACATTTCCAATTTGAATATCAGGCATGCCCTTTTATTTAGCAGCTTCCAAAGCTCCCCGAGTACCAACCGTTCTCAACTCTATCCCCGTCACAATACAGTCCAATTCTGCTCCTCCCGCACCTGCAACAAACACATATTATGTATCATGGAGTGTGTGGTATCGAAGGTACCTACTCGTAGGTGTCAAAACGAGGGTATTGTGCTTGGAGAGGCGCGACAGCTGATGGATGTACCGTCGACATGCGCGCACGCAGCTCGGTTCAACACGCAACAATGGAACCGTTGTCAAGCACGGGTTAAAAGATCTTTGGATGGTATTGAATTGGGTTTTGTAATGAAAGGTTTGATGCCTTCGAGGTTTAAAGGATTCAACGATGAGACGTTTTATTATCAAGCGTGTGGAAAAATCATTGTCTTTGCCGTCACTTTTATTAGTATCTTTTGAGTACAGTTTGCTATGAGCTACCTTCATTAAAATATACAGTTACCTATATTCTTAACAAGTCAAAGTCGTGTTATATTAATAGTGATTTTAACGTCAACGTAACCACATTCGTGACCTTTGCATGGCGGACGTTGATGAGAGCTCGCGTCTACGGCCTCTTAGACCAGCCACAACACATCTCACTGAATTCGATTTCAATTAACCTTTTCTCACCATCGCTTTCGAATTCCTCGCCCAGCCCTGGCCCTGCTACTGGAACCTTAATGAGATGAAAAGTGCAAGTCAGATCATGACTGTCTGCAATAACCGCTTCAAATATGAACTTTATCAAGCTCGCTTTATGATTGAAAGCTTAATGCTGGTGCTATATTTTAAAATCTTCGAGTGTCAATAGGATCAAATTAACGGATATTGGATTTTATCTAGTGGAGATAGATTTTGAATTTCAATGGAGCCCAACTTCAAACTTGAGTGAGGACTGCAGAGTTCATGAGCTGTATTCAATTGGAATAAAGGTCATTTCTCCACAAGTCGAGGAGTTGCGTGATGCGTGTGGCCAAGAGGAAAATAGAATGACTTGCTTTTCGGAGAGATAGGACAGGTGATGGGATTTGTCGCGTTTTGTTTAGACAATTAGATGGAAGATAGTTCTGAGTAATTGGGCACTGAGAGGCGGATCTTTGTGACTTTGATCAATCATCATGATTAAAAACACGAAAGAGAGATCATCAGGCTCAACGATGATGTGATGTGAGTTTTTGGCACTGATCTCTATATAGAGGTCAGTGGTTTTTGGCCATGGATTAAAGAATAAAAGTATTTTGGCGAGCGGCTTCTAAAAAGTCCATAGCACAGTTACTAGGAAGGCCTAACAAACTTTAGGACTGCTAAAATTCTGACTACAAATACTATTTATTAATGAATGGATTTCTTCAACATGTGACCTGGATAAGTGGATATCCAGTATGTTGTTACGGTCCTGGGTCCAATAATCGCCCCGTCCGTCGGTCGGGCGCGTCGGCAATTTTATATTCATCAACCCATATTTTCCGTGCGAATCTCTGTGTTTACCTAAACTCGTTTTTGTGCAAGTCACCACCGCGCCACGCCGCATAGCGAATTCGTCTAATTTTCCGCTGAGTTCACACCTTCACAGTAACTCGATATATTTGATATTTGCCACCGCAGCTGCTCTAGCAGTCACTATAGTAATGTTTTGTGGTCTATCTTTGTTGACCGCAGTCGCCGTGTCGGTTGACTGACCACGAAGGCGTGAGAAGTCGCAGGTTCATAAAATTACCAAGACTATATTGGTTCCGTAGAAAATGACACGTTTTCTGAATACAAGATGCCACCGAAGCTAGCGGAAGTTAATGATTAGAGGGTTTGTTTGGGATGGGACGCACCGACTTTGGGTACTTTCGGTATCGCCTTATTTCATGATGGGTAAAATCACCACGTAGATCAAAGATGTTTCTTTCTAAATAATCGAACATCTTGTCTTGGAGGTGTTAGTTTAAATGAAGGTCTTTTTGAGGAAGGATGTTATCAAATTTCATGGTAATACAAATGTTATCAGCATATTGTAAGTGCCACACACATATTTAATTTTGAAGGTTTTCGCGCCTTGCTTTCCTGGGCTAGATTAGGCATACTTTTAATATCAACATAGTACTGAAATGGTTATTTAAAACATTGGTCGTCTATTTAACAACGGTACCCTTTTACAATTTGGTAAGATTGGTGTAATATAATTGAGGGTTCCGCGGGCGCAATGCTCGTGTAAACTGGCTTCTAATGATGCTCGTGATGGCAGCGGTCAGCAATCTGGCTCACTTCGTCATGATCTACGAGGGTCTGCGGCCAAATGATGGTTGTTCATCGCACGTCCGTCACGACACCACTATCATTGTGATGGAAGTCTACACAGCCAGTGCCCTTCACATCTTCTTTTGAGACATCTCACTAATCCCACATTATGTAATATTCTAAATGCTTCTCTGAAATTTAGTAAGTATTGTATGTTTCTTTGGTACATACTTATTACATAACATTACAATAATTTGATCGTTTATATGTATCTAAGTACCTATATAACACAAATATTGATAATTATGTTTCTATTGAATTAAATGAGAATAAATCTAAAAATAAGCGTTGCGATATTTAGCGGTATGATGTTTACTCACTGAGAAAAAAGTCTATTGATTTATAGTCCTAAGCAAGGGCTAAGAGATTATCTATATTTTCGAATTGCCCCATTATAGCGACGCCGTCCAGGGCTGCACTGGCTATCTTAAGGCTTCGTCAAACGGGAAGCGGTCTCAGCGCGCGTCAAGGCGTAACGTTACGTTGAGCTATAACGCTGCATTGTGTTGTACAGATATATAAGAGCCTGTCAAACAGTCCTGACGCCGCGACAGAACGTTGCGTACCTAGCGCCGGCGCTCGGGGTGACAGTAGAATATCGTCATAGTACTACTCGGGCGAATAAACATGTCACCTGGCTCGAATGACGTTTGTGCAAAAAACAGCGTGGAATTGGATAATCTTGATAGAGAAGAGGTCCTGTAATGTAATACTTGGTAATGATAAGGCTTCGCAATTAGAGGAAGAAGAAACACGGAGGGTGCCACGCGGGGCAGCGGGGGAAGCATCAAGTTCCGAGCCACGTGGCAGCCAGGTGTCATGTTTACTCGCCCGAGTTGTGCAACACAGTTCGGCGCTATAGCGCGGCGTCAACTTAGCGCCCTGACGCGTAAGTACGCGTTCTGTTTGGCGAAGCCTTTAGTGTAGTGGTGCAGGGTCGGGACCCACGTGCCCGCCGCCGCCACGACACAAGGACGCCGGGTTGGCCACCTGACCCCCGCTAGCCCGCGGCTATAGGCCAGCGAGCCACTAGAGCCGCTAGTGCCGCTGCCCCTCCACTATCCAGTAACCACGCGTCGAGCCACTACTTACCTACTGCATTCATAAATACTACTCGGGCGAATAAACATGAGACCTGGGTCGAATGACGTTTGTGCAAAGCACAGCGTGGAATTGGATTATGTTGATAGAAAAGAGGTCCTGTAATACTTGGTAATTGAAAGTAATGATAAGGCTTCGCAATTAGAGGAAGGAGAAACACGGAGGGCGCCACTCGGAGTAGCGGGGGACGCATCAAATTCCGAGCTAGGTGTCATGTTGATTCGCCCGAGTAGTACAAACTTACGTTACATGGAAACGTTAGAAAACTTAACAAATTGCTCTACGTCGCCTGTGTTTCCCGATCACTATAATTTTGATATCGTCAAGGCATCAATGAGATTATTCTAGGCATTGAATTTAGAAGAAATTGTTTAACCTTTTACAGAATCTATCTTAGGAAGAGGCTCTGAGCCACTTCCTAGATTGTACGAGATAGTTTATTTTGTGTAGGTATTTCCATCTTCTTCTTATCGTGTCACTAGTTGGTATTTCAATGAAATTAAATAAAAATGAAATGAAAAGACTTTATTTGCATAAAATCTCTGTAATGCACACGATATTACAGATAGTGAGTATTTACCTCAAAACGTCGCAATAACACTGGAATTTAAATATATATGTAAACTTTGTTATCTTATGAATTTATTCAAGGAGTAGTTTATTTGATCAGATCGCAAATTTATTTAAGGTATATTTGATCAGACATCAGTTCGCGTCGCCCGGCCCCGGCTTCACTCGCCTTATCTGACAGACTGACAGACGACTCAGTATTTACCACAAAAGTATATTATTAATTAATTAAATCTTATAGAGATAGAGTGCGTGCATTCAACTGTACCTATCGAAAATAGATAGGCAGGGTAGGTAGGTACAAACAGCGTCATAGATAAGTATCCCCCTTGCATTACAATACCCAGCTTCAAATCCCTTTAAATCACCGTCGCGATGAATGGAGAAGTTTTGCCTTTAAAAAATAGATTATATTTGTTTAGCTGTATGTAAGCCTAAAAATAATTTTAAGTATTACAATTTTTTGAAAGGATTTATAGCTGGAGGTCTTGTGCAAGGGGTTACTTATCTCTGACGCTGTCTGTACATAAATTAAAGGTGATTCATAAAATATATCACCATTTATTCAGCTCAGTCGTTATTTAGATATATTTTTTTTTATTTCTTAGTTTTTTTTTATATATATTTGTATTTGTATTTGATATCTGATTAGTTGTTCGTCAGGTTAAACGATTTGACTGAAATGTTGCTTTTTGACTTGTGATTCTTAGATTTACTTAATTTAAATTCCTTTACTTTTAAATTTAAGGCCAAGCAGGCCTTTTCCGCCTGATGTATTTATTTTATGCGCTGTAATAAGATTCTGTGATTACTGAGCAATAGCATCTGATGGAGACGTCAGTCATTAGCAGCTAATGGCGCTGGCGACGCTGCCAGCCCGACCACCAGACACCAAGCTATTACACTCGATGCACTCCGTCAGATATTATAGAAATAATTTCAACTTTTTTATCAATTTCTTCTGAACCAATTTTATATAAATAATTACCTGCAGAACAAAAAAATAGAGTATTTAATAAGCGAAAGACAAAAACTCAATGTATGGAACTAAAAAGAACACAAAAAATGGTCTAATGGTGAATCGATACTAACAACTACCTCCCAAAGACACTAAGGTACTTCCTAATAATATTTATTGTTATTATTTTTCAGCCGTTTTCGTCCCAAGGTATAGCAAAGGCCTCCCTCTTTGTCTTCCACTCATCCTCACAATAAATCAAGAATATGACGATGGAATCTAGCAATTAATACAGAAGTATTCAGAAGTCCCTACGAGGAAATTAATAATCACAATGGGTAGGTACAATTAATTAATATCAATTTGAAAATACGGTATTTCCTACACCCACAAGCGTTATTTAGCCGTAGAGTCCATGCGTGGGCGTGAAGCACAGTGAATGACAGGCCTGTGAGAGGTACTTACAAGAGATCGAAGGTATCAAAATGTTTAAGCTTAAAGTTTAAAAAAACTGAAAACCCGCCTTCGAAATAATTATACATTCATTGTCAATTCATTATTACAAATTAAATTTAAACATTATAACTTATATATATTTTTATAATCTCCTTTAAAATATCCTACTCGATGGGTTTCGTTAACAAAAAAGTATTAACGACTTACTACTAAAATCCGCCATTTTTTTTAAACCCTATCTAAGAACACTCGGGTAATTGAGACAAATCTAACGATACCTTAACTGTCAAATTCCATCCAGCCGAGGTAACCCAGAAATTTACATACATACATACATACAAGACACGCGCGAAAAACATAACCCTTCCTTGGCAGTCGGGTAATACCAGCCATTAGTTGATTAATAAAGTGCGTAATTGAACGCCCTTAGCAAATGAATCGAATTCTCTAGATATCGATGCCATAATCGCTGCTGAGTATTTTTATTGGGAATTTTAATGAAATAAAAAGATTCGTATGCAGTTTTCATAAAAACCGAGTCTAATATTGATATAGTTATAGCCTTGTTTAATTGCCTGCGAAGCGGCCAATTAAGGTTTGTTTTAATTACTGCATTCATGAACTAATCGGCAACCGTAGATTACGGCTATCATACAATTTATTAGTCGCTGAAATTACTGGTATTTTATTAATTCTCATTTACCGCGTACATGCGCTCTTGCGCGATATTTGCTGTACAAAAATATGGTTCTAATCGTGAAAGTTACTAAATTATCGTAGATAGATATAATATATAAAATTTTACATTTTATTGTATTTTAAAATACACAACATCTTAGATATTTTTGGTATAGTGGTAAATAAATGTATACCATACCAAGACTACATACCATCGCGCCCGAATTGATATTGGTTAGGTATTTGATCTATTTTCAAAATTACATTATCAGACGCGGTTATTTTTTAAAAAAAATTTCGAATGGACGTTTAATGCAGTTGGCCGCTGATGGCCGTTACTGCGACACCGGCGGTTAATGTTTCCTACATTCTTTTATGTACAATTACGTTTTGTTATGCAGCAACGCAACGTAGCTGTGTAGCTTCGCTCATAGTATCCTGTACCCCGAAATATTACACTTTTTTACAATTTAATTTAACATTACTCGTCCAAATATGCAGATCAAGGATGGCTCAAGAGCCGGGGGCCTGGCCGTGACCAAGAGCATTCGAAAAGGCGCTCCTACGCGCGACCGCGATGCCACAGCATCCTCATTTCACGTAAGGCTGGAGGCCCAGTTCTAGATTAGAGATTTGATGCTCAAAACACTGTTCAATTCAATTATTTAAAGATAAGTCAATACAAAATAACACAAAGTAAAATTAAGTGACAAATAAAAATACCTAATAATAAAGTATCTGCAATATCATCGTCAACAAAGTATTATAATAATTTCTTTTTACGGGTAAAAGTTAGTCTTGATGTATATTGGTAGAGTCTCGTGTGTTGAAAATAAGGAAATAACCTACAATTGTTTTAACTAAATCCTTGTAACGATGGTTTGAATCAAAGGAAATAATAAAATATGGAAAAAGTATTTGGGACTATGAAAAGCCTGGTATACAATAGAATTGGCCTACAATATTAGGATATTTATTTCTTATTGCTATGAGTTTTCTTAATTGATTTAGAGGCGAGCCGATTTGTGTGAGCAGATGTCAATTTTGTGTTTAGTTTAGGTTTTAAGAATATTTGTTCGTATTAATTTGAAATTAAGAATAATATATTAATGATAATAATTGAAACAATATTTGCATGCCAGGAAGGAGAATGTGCTGTGCTATCAATTTGTGTAAACACCTACCGCATTGAAGCAAATAAATAAATGTCTATGTCTATGTTTATGTGCAATATGCTCTGCACCTCTGCTCACTGCGCAGTGTGCAGTGGAGTGGTTCCCTAACCCGTGATGCTAATCTTTCACTTGAAGGGACTAGAGCATGGTTATTGTTAGTCGAATTCCAGTGCATAGAATATAAGGTATCTTCGAATTACTGTTACTTTAAAATATTTATTCGTTATTTTGTGTAATACCAAAGATAGGTACCTAATTACGTTTACATTTGGTGATTGTGTCAAAATATAATTAGTATTCAACCTAACTTTTGAAGTTTAAAAACCGGCTTTAAATTTTATTAATACCTTCAATAGTATGTCAATATGAACGAATTGCCTTTATTAGTTTATCGTTGATTTTAAACGAATATTAAGAAAGTATTCGGCATGTGAGTAAATATTTATGTTTTATTTAAATTTAAGTATCCTTGTTTATTTTTAAAATTAACTTATATTTTTACAAAAGTATCTATTTTAAGATTAAAATCGGAACAAATAAATTAATTAACGAATAGTTGATTCGTAACACACAGGTGTGCAGAGTATTTGTCATCGAGGCTTTTTTCTTATACCGTTATAAGTGATTGTTGTTATCTAGCGGTTATCATGATAGTGTACCAACTTGTATCCATATGTAAATATTGGATTTCATGTGTCTGTTTTCTCAGTTACTAAATTTTATGCTAACTGTCGCAATTCCACGAAAATGTGACAGTTAAAGATCAAATACAACAGTCGTATGTTGTGCTTAAGAAATGCAATATTTTCTACACCTTTTAATCTTTTAGCTTAAAAAGATTCCCGATTTATAACAATGTTGTTATCTTAACTATTAAAATGTAGAGTCCATAAAATTAACATACCTGCCTAAAGACTGTAGAATATAAATAAGTAATCAAGTTTATTTTGCTGAAAGTAATAGTGTGAAGCCGACGTGTCTTATCACTTCGTGTTCGAAACAGTCGAACAATGAAGTTTTTGTGAACCAAGTCATTAAAAGTGAAGAGGTATCTAATCGTGAACTAGTTCTAATAAATAAGGTGCATAATACTGACATAACGGCAGACAGATACAATTAATATAATATTAGTGAGTACAAAGTTGAAGATAACATTTGTGATTTTATGGACAATTAAATAAAAGTGTTGAACAATTTACATAATCAAGCCGTACCGACTATGATCGAATTACTGCAAGCATCGGATTAAAATAAAACAGTGTACTAGTGTCGTAAGCTATCGCTGTAGTACCAGTAGATATAGGTACTAAACTATCGGGAATAGTGAAGACCAAATTGATAGTACACTACTCGATACACAAACACACAACGGAGCCGAATTTCCGGTTCTCCGGTTCCTGCCATCTGCTGGCTCCTCACCAGCGCCAGGATGTCGGAGTTGATGGAGGGCAGCAAGGCGCTCCGCCTGGACGCGGTGCTGGGCCAGCTGGGCGCTTTCGGCCGCCACCAGCTGGCCACCATGCTAATGCTGGCGCTCGTGTACGCCACCAATTCGATCTACAACATCAACTACGTGTTCGCCGTCGAGGATGTTGGCTACCGGTGAGTGGGACCTTTACGACACCACTTAATATTAATATTCTAACCAGATTTTTTTGCAGCCCTAGAGGAATAAATTTATAATATTTGATGAAATTAGGCAACTTTTAGAATTTTTTGTGATGAGAATGTTGATTTACATAGTAGCAAATGGACCACTCTCTAGCTACCTTCCTTCTACTATAGTATGTTTTAGTTTACATTTGAAAGTTTTCACATGACGGATCAATCTTACATAAAAGAGTTACAGATAGTTAGAGTTAGGCCATCGCGGAATCACTGCGACCTCTCTATACAGGCTTATAGTCCTAGTGCGGGGAACAGAGACAAACTTTGGTACTAGTTAACCTACATTATTGTAAGCTTAGGATGTAAAATCAAAATTTGTACCGGCAACTTTTTTCTGTTAAATAAACATTTTTACTTTACTTTACTTTTACTTTTTACTATTCCGTGGATATTTTCGAGTTGACAATTAGAAACAACAAAAAACCCTTTGGGTGAAATTACTCAAGCTACAGAGAGAGCTTCCTTGACGTAACGGAGATGTCTTCCAGCTGCAAGATCCCCAGTTGCGACAACGGCAGCTCACTCTCCTCCCCCCATGGCGAGGTGGTGAAGCAGTGCCACTATAGAGCTGCTGGTCCGGGCGGCTGCGGCGAGCTGATGCCATGCCAGGAGTGGAACTACGACGTGCCCGACAGCTTCGTGGCTGAGGTCAGTCTTGACGGCAGCAAACCTTGATCATTTGTTGTGATTAGGAGTTTTTTCTCATGAACGTGGTACGTCTCCAATCTCCATCAGATTCTATTGTCGACGCTGCCGTAATGGTATCGTCGCTTCTGTCCATCACCCGATATCGCCAGAGCGTAGACTGGCAGATATGTGAGAATTTATAATGCAAGTCGTGAACAGCAAGCAGGATTAGCAAATTATCATCTCATATATATCATTAATCTCGATGTTGGAAAATTGGAAAGTTGTATTAAAATGCGTTTATGCCAGATTAGCCTTTACTCTGAGGTCAATAGTATTTTAATGACGCTATTAGGAGCGAGAACGGCTCATTCTTGATTTTATAGACCGAGTATGAAGAAGCTTTATAAAACACATGAATTTATAAAAAAGTAACATCGTATTTTACGACTCATATTGTATGCGTATGTCTAAGTTTACAACTAAAACTAAACAACGAATCTCTCTCGCTCAGCAATGAGTAGCAATATATACCTCAAAAAGTAACAGGAGTTCTGAAGCACGTGGACCTCTGGAGTATGGATCCGGTTTGGCCGCAGCCGCCAGCGCTGCGCCCGCGCCGGTCGCCGGTCGCCGGTCGCGGGCAAATCAGATATCGATCAGTAGTTTTTGACATGGTTTAGCTCTAGCAGTTCACAACTCACATCGAAAACAAACAGGTTTTGATTTATGCTTCGATAGATAGATTTTTAAAGGTTTGAAACTGAAACCTTTCCGAACAACGTGTCCCGTGATATAAAAAAATGCACAATACTTACACTCGATATACTCGTAACATGGGGTTTTAAAACTTTTCACATGAATTTTCTATTGATATTTAATATTTCAAAAATGGTTTTTCACGTTTTTCAAATCTCACTCAGATTTCAAAAATATTTGAACTAACATAACCTAATATTTCTTTTATCGCCGTAAATACCTATAGCTCTTATCAATTTAATTCAACGGGAAAAGCAAAGGAATTAATAATGTATTTTAAAATAAACGCACCTAGTTCCTAACGGTGGCTATCGTTCAACATAAAATACACCCATGTGTCGGTCTTGTATGACCGACGGCGTCGACTATCGCATAGAATACGATTCAATAAATCGCCCGGCGAGCAACATGGATTTCAATGGAACATGGATTATGGAACAGTCTCCTTATCATAAGCAGTAGCTAACCACAGCATCCCGCATATTGCAGTTCCTAAATGAGCTACCATCGGAACCATGGATCCATTACTAGTTAGTTTATAACTTCCAGTGTTTCGCTTCTTTACATTCCAAAACCATTACATTGTTTCCATGACATTAATACTTGTCGTGGGATTTCGGTGATTGGAAGCTGCTTGCGACCGCTCCTAGTGGCTTCTTACTGGGCAGGCCTGAATGTCCAGCAGTGGCCTTCTGAAGGCTGACATTATAATAACGGTGATGACATTCCAAACGAAGTTATAAAAGAAATGTATAAAGCATTTAGTCTTCTTGTTGAAAAGGCATACTATTCAATCAATGAATATTTTGATGATAAACTGGCACCCCAGTTTATCATCAAAATATTCATTGATTCATTCATTGGTGAGGCTAGGTTATGATAGTAAGGCATGCATGATTGTGTAAATTTTAGAATTAGGTGACCAAAATATTGTACGCCAATAAGGTAAAACATAGAGCTCGACAACTAACCATGTTAATGTTACCATCCCATTACCTGTGTATCACAATAAATAAATTTGTATTTGTATTTGAAAAATCTAATTCGCACAAAGACTTCAACATCATCTCTTTCCGGCTTCTTTTTGCTTATATATAATTACGAGAACCAAGATTTAGGTAGAACTAGAAGTACAAGATTTAGAGACAAATACTGGCGCAAGATTCAAAGATAACAAACTCGACTTACGTGGCAATAGTCGAATGCACGGAGCTAACGAGCTGAATAGATCAGCCAGAGACCAACCATAATGTTGTGATTTCCGGCGGTAAGGGCTCGGGCCGCGCAGAGACAACACTCGAGAGGCTATAGACTGGTTCTTCGAGGTGCACCTACCGTTAACGTTTATTGGTAACTGTAGTCGACCCTTCGGACACATATAATGAGTTCTTCGAATACTTTATTCACTTACTAGATTGGGCTTCTTTATTTATGCATTTTATCTATCGCCTACCAAAACAAACAGACACTATAGTTTTTCGTAGACTGGCGATTATCACACATAGCTATTAGATTGTAACGTTTATTTATCGCGGTCACTTCATCTATTTTTATCCAGACGTTTCGACTGTATTGCAACAGCCGTGGTCACGGGTTGACTGGCGTATTGGAGCTACCGTCGCGTCGCGAGACGGAAATGACGGAACTACCCTCATTCTAGTCGTTAAAAATGTTCGGTCGGCACACAGTACACAGACGAAATCCAGACACTTAGCGCTGTTGTAAAAGCGTTCCGCATGCACTTAGCAATCACTGGGTTCCATGACATTGAGAGTTCCGTCTTCACACTATCTTATAATAGGTACCTATTGTTATATTATATCTAATACTGTATTAGCCGCTGACGGCTGTTACTGCGTCACCGGACTCTGAGTTGACGAGACAAGACAATACTGGAGATTTTTTTATAATAATATAGGCATGTTTTTTTTTGCTTTTTATAGGCTTGCGTTTGACCACCATCTCACCTGATGGTAAGTGACGATGTGGTCGACGATGTAGCACGCTTACCTAGAAGAATAATCCTTTTCTCTCTGGCCTTGAAGACACCCAAATTATAGTGATCGGTTTAATTGTTTATGTGCATGTGGTTTAATTGTGTTTACAGTTCGGGCTGGCGTGCGACGACTGGAAGCAGACGCTGGTGGGCACCGTGCACAGCTTCGGCAACATGCTGGGCCAGCTCGTACAGGGGCAGATCTCTGACAGGTACCCTGGCTATTCCTTCTTCTAGCCTCATCTGCTGTAGACCGGGAGGCTAGTGCTTGAGTCGAGTTCTCGATGGCTAACACTATAACTTTATTGTGATAGCCGGGTTCGACAATTTAAGCAATGGAAACGTTCAGTTGTAAATGCCAAATATGTATACATTATTGTGCACTCTAAGATTCCAGTTTGTGAAATAACAACTATAAAAGCTTAGATTACCTAAAAATACGATACTGATTTCGTTCAGACGAAAGACCTGTTTACGTAATCAAAGTTTAAATGCAGAGTTTAAAGTAGAGAAAAGCATCGATTAACATGTTAATGTGTCTACGAAAACCTGTTTGTGACACGAAAAAATACATACGGCACCTTTTTATTGCGATCGAGTCCAAATATTACAAAGTACCTATAGCTATAGTTTAAGAAACTTTTTTTTTTTTTTTTTAATTATTAGGTTCATAAAACTGGTTGAACACAGTAATAAAAATAGACAAATAAAAACATGAACTATCAGATTAGTGTTACAACCTTCTTGATATGAACACTGCATGCAAATTAATATTATACCTAGCTCTGGAAATTAATACTATTTAATAATAAGCTTATCTAAATATTATAACTTAGAAAAAGTCTCTTGATGGAAGAGACAGATGACGAGAATATGTCAATTTCGTGACAAACTTCATTATAAGACGAACACATTCTATAAATTGGAGAGTGCTGACTGTATTTTCTATGACAGATAGGAAGGTTGAACGTTTTTCTAATCGGAAGGCGGCTAGAGATACGAGGAATTTGAAATTGATTTTTTTGCAATATGTTAGGACTATCGATTCTACCATGAATAATCTTGAGCAGGTAAACAATATCAGCAACCTTTCGCCTTTGCTCAAGAGTTGACAATTTAAAATGCAGAAGTCTAGATTTGTAAGAGTTAACTTATTGTAAGAAACGTAATGTACTTGATAAGTATGTACAATCTACTTATTATACTTATTATCTAGGTTAAATATATTCAAGGTGTACCTAATATCCTACCAGAAAGTAGTGTGCCAATATATAATATATACATATATGTATATATGTATATTGCAAAGCGTGCCTAAATGAAAATACTTTTATTATTTGTGCTAGTCTATTACTAATACGATTTCATCTCAGTTGGGATTGATAGAATAATAAACCAATAAATTTTGCTTAAAACTCAGGTAGGTAACTTCCAACCCAAAACATTTCGTTCCACGCAACGGTGCATCTGTTTTATCTTCCATAAACAAATCTATTTCTGTTCGAATGCAACTAGTATAGGGTACACAACTGGGACTAAAACATCTTTGTGGCAGGATTTCTAGCACTGTGTTGGTACCCATCATCTATACGGAATCCTGCAAGGGATGCAAATAACACCCGTATTCTAAGAAGATTTTTTCACTCAAGGAAATACTTTCAAGGATTTGAAGTGAGCCTCCAAGAGGCGCCTTTCGTGCACTTGACACCATGTTTTCGAACTTTTTAGGTTCTATAACGTGCCGGTTTCCTCACGATGTTTTCCTTCATCGTTAAGCACGTGTTTTAATGCTGAGTTACTGCAGATGGTAGATGGAATCCTAAAAAAAGAAGCTAGCTAGTTCACTAGTGAGCGAGTGGAAAGTTTTGTGAATCATCGACACTCGCTAACTTGCTCACTCGCTAGCTTTTAAACTCGCCAACAAGCAGCTTGTAAAAAATACCTGTGTCATTGAGGACTTCTTTTCAACCGACTTCAAAAAGAAGGAGGTTATCAATTCGGTTGAATGTTTTTTTTAATGTTTGTTACCTCAGAACTTTGTTGTTTATGAACCGATTTTAAAAATATTTTTTATTTAGGAGGATATACTTTCAGATTGGTCCCATACAAATTTCATCAAAATCGATTCAGTTCGTTTTTATATCCAAATAACTGAAAAAGAGAATGTGGTCGAAGTAAACGAAAATGCGTATTTTGCTTCCCTGTGACTTTTCAGTGGTGTTTACGGTCACTAATACAGTCCAATTGAAGTCGGTTGTCTATGTTTTTGTAAAACCTTGATTATTATCGTGTCGATAACTTGTTCCTTCGAACCAGTGTGGTGAAAGAATTTCAAGTGTGCCTGGAAGAGGCTCCTTCCGCGGACTGATTTAGAATACGACTGTAAATACAATAGGAAATGTTCTTTCCATGTGTGTAATGTATGATGGTGTTGCAGGTTCGGCCGCAAGACGGCGGCAGTGGTGGCGGGCACGGCCGGCGCGGTGCTGGGGCTGTCCAAGAGCTACTCCAACTCCTTCTGGCTCTACATCGTGCTGGAGGGGCTGGAGGCTGCCGTCGGAGACGCCTTGTCACCCATGTTCATGCTCAGTAAGTCACTGGCTCTGATCCACCAACCTGGTGCTTGGTTGACTATGATCTATTGGGAACCTTATAGGCTGATTATTCTATGATGTTAGTCACTGAACCATCGAAGACGTGGTGGCCGAGTGGATGAGGTCCTTACCTTGCGATCTGATGGTCGCATGTTCGAATCCCGGTGGCAGTCATGCGTAGAATGGGTTTTTTCGGTCGTAAAAATTTATGTATGCATCCCAAGTTCTCGCAACGGTGAAGGAAAATATCGTAAGGAAACCAGCATGTCGTAGAACTTAAAGTTCGAAAACATGTGTCGAGTGCACGAAAGGAGCCTCTTCGAGGCGCACTTGAAATCCTTTCACCACACTGGTTCGAAGGAACTAGTGACACGATAAGAAGAAGACTGAACGATCGTAGGAAAGTAATTCAACTTATGCCTCAACAATCGTGTGATCCATTGAATTTACAAATTAACTTTTCTCTTTAGGTATAGAAATAGTAGAGAAGAAACGTGCCGTGCTGATCCAGATGATCTTGCTGAACTGCTACACGTGCGGGCTGATCATCATGCCCTTCATTGCCTGGGCCTTTCCCTACTGGAGGACCTTTCTCCGCGTCATCTACGCACCCACTCTCCTCATCGTATCCTACTCTTTCTTCCTGGACGAGAGCATCCGCTGGCTCTTCAGCAAGGGTAGACGGGAGGAAGCCGTCAAACTCATCCAGAAGATAGCCAAGAGGAATAATGTGCAGCTAGACAAAGAGACGCTGAACAAACTGGATTACGTAGACGAGGATGCGAAGACCGAGTTCAGTGACAAGAAGGTGTTGATGAAGACTTTTAAGTCTCGCATCATGATGCAGAGGTTCCTGGTGTGCATGGTGTGGTGGTTCACCATCACGCTGATCAACTTCGGCATGATGATCAGCTCGGTGTTCCTGGCCGGGAACAAGTACGTCAACTTCGCGCTGCTGATGCTGATGGATATCCCAGCCAACGTGCTGTACTGGCTGGCGCTGGCAAAGTACAAGCGGAAGATGCCGCTGTTCCTGTCCTTCCTCGTCGGAGGGGTGTTCTGCATCTCGCAGCCGTTTGTGCCGAAAGGTGAGTATGTGCATCAATTACTCTATTTCGCTCTATAAAAAAACCATGTTGGCCGAGTGGGAAGTGCCTCGACTTGCGATCCGAAGGTCGTGTGTTCAAACCCGGTCGTGAACCAATGGATTTTTCTGTTTAACAAATCTATGTGTGCATTAAAACACGTGCTCAACGGTAAAGGAAAACATCGTAAGGAAACCGGCATGTCATAGAACCTAAAAAGTTCGAAAACTTGTGTCAAGTGCTCTTCAAGGCGCACTTGAAATCCTTTTACCACACTCTTTCGGAAGAACCAGTGGCACAACAAGAAGAAGTATTCTATGTAAGAATATTAAAAAAATACACATAATTAATAAATGTCTTGGACAATCGAAGTTCATGTTTATATTTCCCCATGTTCAATGGGGTATTATGTTGCGGGTTAAAATCAAAGTACAGCAAGAAGACAAAACATCTATAATCGCTGATGAAGATTCCAAAGACATTCTTAAGAACTGATGAGGTTTTCTCGGCAGTTCGTGAATTCTGGTGTCGGTTCCAGGGTACGCGTGGGCGGGGCTGGTGCTGTTCATGGCGTTCGAGATGCTGGCCACATTCTCGTACAACATCGTGTACATGTACACGTCGGAGCTGTTCCCCACCTACACCCGCAACTCCATGCACTCCATCTGCTCCGCCGTCGGCCGCGTGGGCTCGCTGCTGGCGCCGCAGACGCCGCTGCTCGTGAGTACATAACTAGTTGATGGAGTTCAAGATGCTGGCCACGTTCTCGTATAACATCGGAGCTCAAGTGGTATGATCCTTTATTTTTTTATTAAGTATTTGGATACTGGGGCCCCCTTTTGCGCGGGGCCTGTAGCAATTGCTACTGTTCCTATATGGTTAATCCGTCACTGAGTGGCTGTAGGCTGTAGGTTATTGCTTCAACTTCTGGGCAAAGTGCGACTGAGCACATGCTGTTTGATTTAAAAATATTCGATGCTTAGTCAAATAAATTAAAATAAGAGTTATAGGAACATATGTACGAATAATCTAGGATTAAAAAAATATACAGTTTGACTTCAATTGGCTTTAGTGACCGTAAACTGAAAAGTCACAGGGAAGCAAAATCCGCAATTTTGTTTACTTCGACGACATATTTTTTCAGTTATTTCAATATAAAAACTAAACTACTGAACCGATTTTGATAAAATGTCTATGGCACCAACCTGAAAGTTAATATATCCTCTCAAACAAAATATAATTTTAAAATCGGCTTTAAAATAACAAAGTTCTGAGGTAAAAAACATAAAAACCATTTAACCGAATTGATAACCTCCTCCTTTTTGAAGTCGGTTGAAAATGGTGTTGCCAAGTTATTTCTACACTTTTTTTAGGGAGCACGAATTGTAAATTTCCATGAGATTGATATTTAGCATAGTAGCTAGCAATGGTAGCTAGCAAAGATGGGATAACTGCTTGTTTTGAAATTCGATCATTGAATTCCAGATGTCGGTGTGGTCAGGGCTTCCGCCGTTCATATTCGGCGTAAGCTCCATCGTTTGCGGCGCGCTGACGCTGCTGATGCCGGAGACGGCGCAGTGCGAGCTCCCCGACACCGTGGCCGAGGCCGAGAGGATCGGCCGGAGGAGATCAGAGTCATTCGCAGCCAAGCCAGAACCTCTGCTGGAGACGACAGACGATGCAATACAACACACGAAGGCTTTGCCGCCTTAGGAAGTGCGAAAACATGGAGGAGTGTAAAAACGAAACCTTCAAAGAAACCAATTGAGCAAAACTTAGATGGATCAGTATTTTAGGTTCTAAATCAGTTGCAAGTATTAAGAATGTTAGGTTCAAGTTGGGTCTCTTTCTAGAACGCAACATTCGGTGCAGGAAAGAGGCATAGAACTAGGTTGACATTATTTATTAGCATTTGATATCATTGCAACATTTAATTTACGATTTACTTGTTCAGTTCTAGTCTTTAGAATCGAAGTTAAGTTAATGGCGTTTCAATGAGATTGCTATGTTGTTACTTAATTTTAGGTCACCTAGGTATACTACATACCTATGAATTTACTAGGAATAGACCAACCTAGTTAATGAAGTTAGCTATTTATATTAAGTTTTATATTTAGATATTATTTTATTGTTATTTATTTAAGATCGAGATAGATGTTAGGAATATTCCACCTGTCCAAAAACCAGTAAATTAAAAGGACTGTACAAAGATTGCATCATTTCAACCGATCCAAATGAAGACAAATATCGGAACATTATAACGACTAATTTGAACATGACGCAAATTAGACAACTCGCCAACTAATTGAATCCCACTCACTAACTGTCGGTTTTATTGTGTGAGCTTCAAATGTACTAATCTAGTCTTTCAGATAGAGGAGTAAACTGGTCATTTACAAAATTAATAAAAAAAAGGGTTTTTTTAAATAAAAAACTGCATTGAAAATTGACCGATTGTATGCCAAAGACGGACAGGCAGGGACTTCAAAATTAAAACAACCCTCTCTTTGCGTTGGGGATTAACCAAAAAATAATCAAGATGACTTTCTAGTCTCTTCTCATTTTAAACAGGCTCTTCTACCTTATAACATTTTCTTTACCTACAGTTCCCGGTTCGCTTGAGCCCTAATCAAACTTACTAAGAACAAACGACAATATTACTAACACAAGAAAACCGACACCGGTCACGTCTCATTTGACCTCTCTTGTGATACTTATGTCCCAACTCGTCCTATTATTTCAATTCCGACCGGACATATCAATTAAAGCTCTAAGCTGAGCCGCGTTCACACGAGCCGCCACGGCTGGCTTGTCCCAAAGAGCGCGTCGGTAATTTGTTTGTGTTCAAATATTAGCCGGTCCCGTTTGCCGTTGCATTACCGGCCGTGTATCTCAGCGGACCGGCGGCAAACAGCCGAGCCACGAATGGAGGGATGCGACATTTCTGGGCCGGCTCACAACTGGTCTCAAGTTGTCAACATAGTGCACGGAAAATAGCCTACTCTCTCTGAAATTACTATTTACATGAGTTATTTAGAATAGTTTTAAAATTTTGGACCAAAAGTCATCTACATAATGACTGTATTAATTTATTTCGCAACTATTATTTACCAGTTTAATTTTAGTTTATTTAGTTGTTTGTAACCTATCACGCTTTTTGAAAAACAATACAGACACTTTGAAACTAAAAATGTCCATCAAACATATATAAATAAGCAATAATTGAATCATGTTATGGCTCTACATAATCTGTTTTGAGATCAAGAACACGCTCTGCGTTGCACTAACACGGCTTGTGGCTTCGTTTATGTCCTGGCTGCGCTGCCAAGTCTGTGGGTTCTTCGACAAGTCTTGAAGAATTCGTACTTTTTGCAGCGGACCAATTTGTAGCCTGTCGGGTCGGTACCGTCCGGCCTCTAAGGGCCTCTAGGAGCCTCGATGTGGGTCTCTAGAGATTTATTTGAATACTTAATTGCATTTGCGTTTCTTACTCGAGTGAGAACTTGAAGTGGTTCAATTAATTTATGCGATTTTCTTGTTAATGCAATTGAGGAATGGATTAGAAATCGGTCATAAATGTCCACCTTCGTGATTTAAAGGTGTCTTAAATGGTAAGTAAAGATTGATCTTATTTCTAAAAGCTAGAACTTAATCAAATTAACATTAGTCTTGAGAAAGATCACGATTGCTATTTGGCCAAACCGAGGTAAGCTCCGAAAAAGTCTGGTAAGTATCGGAGGTAATGGACCACCCCAAGACGTCCGGCCTGGCGTCCGAACTTATATTCATAAACAAGGCATTCTATGTTGTCTATTTTGATCCCTCATGAGCTTGTTCCTTCTGTTACAAAGTTGCCTCGGTTTCCCACATGCATGTAAAGCAGGACACCTGCGCGTGCGTCGACCTTGCACCTTTCCACCTCGCGCGCCGTTGTGTGTGTTGGTGACGTAACGACAGCCATTGTTTATTCTCCAACGACCACGCGACCTTACTCTCTTTTTAGCTTTTTTATAACTCATCTTTTATTGCAATGCAACCTCTTTCGATAGTGAAATGACCTCAACGAACTAAGCTCGATTGCTACCAATCAATCCAATCAATTCGTTCATACGTTTTACATGCATTTTAAAACTAACACCAGGTAGGTGGAATCACCTCTAAGCTTTTCATTCACATGATAAATTTGGTGGCTTTTTGAACTGAAACTGAATTGTAGAGTGGAGTCGAACATCTGTAGGTAAGGTTCTGTAAGTCTGTAAGGTTTAAGTAATGAGGATGTGATGTACTGTAGGATTGAAAAATCGTAAATTGTTTATGCCACGGTCAGGTCAAAGAAAAGCTTTTACATTTATATATTACTCTTAATTTTGTAAAGACATTCTTCTTCTGACAATCATTCTGACAAGTAAGATGACTACATCAATTTGAAAATGCTTGCGAGCACTTTTCTTTGCCAAATTAAGAGTACATAATATAAATGTGAAAGCTTGGATGTGTTTACATGACTGTGCATCTGACTGTACATACCTACTTGAACTTCTAAAGTCAGTTATGTTTTTATGGCAAGTTACTGTTAAAATTATAAAACCAGTTAAAGTCGAAGCAACAAAATTGTTGACACGGATTTTTTTATGACAAGCGACGAGAAAACTGAAAGTTTGAAACATTAATAATGGTTATATCTACTCTTAAGAAACAGTCACTTATCCACCATACCATCTAGTTAGTCAGGGTTGTTAGAACCCAATTGATTTAAACATAAAAGTTTATTCGTCGTGGGCGCCCATCGGCTAACCAATTATCTTAAACCGTTCCATTGAGCTGACTCCTCTCTTATTAATTGGGATGACCTTTGATTACCCAACCTCATACAAAAACCACCGCAAGTCAAATGTCACGAGCTTTACGCTGTGGAGCTGCAAAGTACAAATAACTGTTTTGAAATTTTTATTTACGAATACCACGAGTATGTGGCATGAGTAATTTAGCAGGTATTTAAATAATATTTCACAATACATAATTTATTTTTGTGGGATCAAAAGGTTATTTTGCATTCCAGTTTGAGCTCAATTGCTCTGCCAGTCCAAACTTATGATATAACGACGACGTTTGTTTCGTGTTTATCCATAACGGAAGGTTAACGGATTCTACTAATTCCCCATTCCACATACTCTTGTTCTACTTATTTGCGTTTTGCGAAAGTGTGATGGATAATAGATATTTTTTTTTTTTTAAACACGTTAAATCTACATAACTTAAAGTTAATAAAAAAGTATTGCCTATGAACTGAGTAGATTATCGAGAAAAGATGTTATATAAGTTCAATTTGGTGTCGTGAAAGGCTCCAGAAAAGCGTCCCGTTGATTCCAATGTGATGAGGAGCATGAGGATGAGGATGGAAGCCGCGGGCAGCGGCTAGTCCTCTTAAAGTTCATGATCATAATCGCGCAATGTTCATAACGCATTTTCAAAATGTTAAACTCCATGACCGATTCGACAGGCCAGTCCAAGAGGCAGAGTTCCACTGTGGCTGTTCATGTTTAGACGATCAGTCGCGCCTGTCAGCTTTGCTTGACGCCAAGAAAGATCATTTGCGTACTCTTTGAATAGATCATTAAAACATGTCTGTCTCCGTTCATAGTGACAATAACAATCATGAAAATATTACCCAAACTCAAAATAACAGTATTTAAGATTATGTTGAGAATTATGTGAAGTAAAACATCAATTTGAATTTTGCACGGCCACAGCAATCTCACCATTTAATCAGGGCAATCTCGAAGTCGTGACCTGCGGGCCGCTCGCGTGTGCGGCCTAATGAGGGGCTGCCGAGCCTCCATCGGAGAGTGCCAGCATCGGCTCCGACGATACGGATGGACCGGGCGGCGCGGGGGCTTCAGCAATTATCGTAAACGGCTCCTCACTGGTTGGAAGTAGGAACGGTTCACGGCTTCGAGAGCTTATTGAGCTTGTAATTCTTAGCATAAATTGTTATAAAGCTTCTTACCATTCAAGTGTGTACAAATGTGTACTCGTAGTTAGAAAGTTTAAAAAAAAATCAATGCGTAGTGGCCTTTTTCCTCTTCTTCTTATCGTGTCACTAGTTATTTCGAACGAGTGTGGTGAAAGGATTTCAAGTGCGCCTCGAAGAGTCTCCTTTCGTGCACTACTACGTACTTTTCGTGTAGTGGTCAAAATATGGGAAGAGAAAATCATTTTCAAATAAACCTATTAATCCACATTTTCTACTCAGTAAGGTCGTATGGGACGTTAACGAATATACCTAAAGTGAAAGCGTTGTTAGCTTCCATCAATCAAGTCCATGGGCGAGTGGAACTTTACCCGTGGATACTTGTCACGCAGTTACATGGATAATTTCTTCAACTTGTCACTTTGTATGAAAACAAACAAAAGTAGTCGAAGAAATGTCTAACATTCCCGATTCCACGACGGTTCTTATTTATATTTCTGGTTTATCGTAGGTTACTTTTCTCTCGTAGCCAATGCAACGAATTATCAATCTCCGATCATTACAGTCGCCATGTTCTCGTTTGGATCCGACACCCGAGTGGGAACAAAAAGCGCATTAGCCAGCCGAGTGCAGCCGCTGCCAGCCCTGTAATCAGTGCATCTGGCAGCTCCTAGCTGCCACTCGGGTTTCCTGCTCGCCATCGCTACGAACACGTTTTTTGCTTGTTTTATTAGCAAACACTCAGTAAATAATGATCAAACATCTATCCTACTTCTGAATATCTTGGAATCCACACCAGTTACCAATGGATCTGAAAATTGTTAAGATAATCCGATAATGTTATTGACAAAAGTATTCGTTGTTAGCAGCATTATTCTAACGCCTGCGTGACGCAAGTGATAATTAAATAGTTAGTATCTGGTTGTTGTGCCTATACTTCCAGGAAAACAGCTTTTACTAATACCATTTACTTTGCTACAAACCGTTGCTCTCGGCTCTTTCATACCATTGATCACAGATCGTTGGCTAATATCAGCTATTCGGTCTATTGTAAGTGAATTCACGCTTGCAGACACCTCTCGACGATGCTAGGCATGAGCGCAGGCCATTAGTTGAACTATGTGGCCATTTCAGACTTTACAGTGCCTATTAGGTTTATGCACTTCCTCCTCACTTCGCCCCGAGTTATGGCCGGCCTCATGACTGATCATCATGCCCTAATTGCCTCTAATGGAAACGAGGGTCCTTCATTTTGCCGCCGACACAAAGTACAAGTATAAAATGATTTGGGATTTTACTATTGTAGTTCCGTATTGCTTTGGCTACGGCTAACTAAATAGAAAATCATATCAAGCCCAATATAAATGAAATGGAAAGACACTGAACAAGTCACTTGCCTTGTCTATCCGTCTGTTTGTAATAAAATTAGCTTAATTATTTCGTATTATTGGCACAATCTGTAACATCTTATTTTTATCATAAAACTGTAGGAACACATTTTATAGAATCATATTTTTTAAGGTAAGTTCATTTGGAGCAGAGTTGAGATAAAGGAAGGGTTGTGGCCCATTAATGCCCTATAATTGTACAGTTTCAACAGAAGAGCGTCATTTCGCAAGAATTGGCTCAAAGCGCTGCAGCTTTATGGCATACTCGTTGAGGCATAAATAGGATACGAAGCTACCGACTACTTATCTTGATTGGGCAGTCCAACACTGCCATATAAGTATTGCTTTCATACTTTTTTATTGAGTGCTCTTTCATTCTCTTTTATTTCTCTTTATGTCCTCTTATTGGGTAGGGTATTACCGCTGAATAAAATGGTAAAATTATTTTTGATTGGCACATTGAAGGTAATCTCAGTTTGGCACGAGTTTAACGAGCTACAGTTCAAATAGCGTGATTTACACGGTGGTGCGAAATTATGGTACTTTCACACTGAGTCGCCAGCCATCAGCGGGGTCATTAATCAGCCGGCTCAGCAGCTAACGGAAGGGGCGTGCCACCTGCAGACCGCGCCGATGACTTATGGACACTACTGAAGGATAGCAACGGATTTACTCCTACACCTTCTGTAGGCAATAGGCATGCTTCCAACTTGGAGTTCCGTTAGCTGAATTGCTGCTGTTCTTCTATACATACCTATATTACGAAACTTCTATACATACCTATATTAAGAATGGAAATCTAGTGCTGGCTCATCAAATATTAGAGTTTCCGAAATTATGTATTACGAAGTACACTAGTACACTACACTAATACCTATGAGATCTAGTAATAACCATACTTCAGGCAAATAAATATCATTTCATTTAAATTTAATTTATTTTATGTAAGAACTAGCTTTAGGAGCTGATGTAAAACTCGCAGTAGCAGAACACTAATTAAACGAGTCATTATTACTCGTACTAGGTCAATAGTAGCAGATTGAAAATTTTATATTTCTCTTATGTAGGATCTTCTTAGATGTGCTAAGTCACTGCCAATTTTCAAAAATTTGGTGATGAAACATTACCTATCAATCTGCCCCTGTTAGTACTGTAATGGTTACTCATTCCTTTGTGCTATCATAAGTATGTCTGTATGTAGTATATATTAAGGTATATATGTATATATATTGTAATATGTTATGTAGGTATATATGTATATATATTGTAATATGTTATGTAGGTATCTATGTATAATAAGTATTATTTGTATTTATTATTCGCTATATATTTCTAATCAACTTTATCTACTAGCCCTAATACCCCATCTCTTTCTCTACTCATTACATTCCATGAAACGGTTGCCTGGAAGAGATCGCTTTTAGCGATAAGGCCGCCCTTTGTATTGCCTTTATTTAGATTAAGAATATCGAATTTGTTATTTCCTAGTGGTAAAGTTATTATCTATCTATCTATCTATCTATCTTCAAGACACACAAAAAAAGTTAAAACAGCCACCATGGTAAACATTACATCGATGGGTAAACAGGATACATCCATAATGTTTCAGATTAAACAGACATTACTCGTAGATTATGTACAGAACATGTGTAAGTGTATGACACAGGAGTAATGCTGGTTATTCATGTGATGTGACCCGGCCAGGTAGTCCGTGGCATAATGATCTAGCCCAGGGATGGCGAACTAATAGCACGCGTGCCCAGGATGGCACGCGACACAATATTTTGGGCCCGCCACCAATCACAAAGTTCACTTTGAGATGAAATGTAGGTAGATTACCTACTAAGAAAAAATACTAAGTAAAAAAGTCTTCAGCAGTTCAAAAATCTAAAATAGAGAGATATACAATGATTTTGCTAACATGACTCTTACTGAACTTATGGAGCATGATTTTTGTGGTTCGCTCGCTGCTGCAAGATGGCAGGCAAAATCCTGAACCTGCCACTGAATGCAGTGAAACTGAATTCAGTTTATTTACTTTCAGTTTTCAGTTCACGAAGTCAAAATTAATTGTCGGCACGTCTATGGTCTATTTAACATTCATTTAGAAAAAATGGCACGCTGGTACAAATAGGTTCGCCACCCCTGATCTAGCTCCTTGTGGAGCCAGCTCATTGCGCATGCGGGACCACGACGATACATTGGTTTGGTGCTGAATACCTTTAAGCACCTGTTATTGCTAAGGCTGGTTAGGACTTTGTTGGTCTGAATATCAATGTGGATACCAAATGTACTGCGTGTGAGTAGAGATTGTAAGTGATTGTTTCTTAAGTTATATGGTAGAAGCTTTATGTTCAGTCGCGGCACTAAAACAACAGCTGTTGATTTTGATTATGTTTGTGTTTTGCCATTGTTAGGTCACTGTACAAACGAGTCGATTTATGAGTATAACGTGTTAGGTAGTAGTGCTAGTGATATAATATCAAATGATACTAAAATTTCCGTAGCGGAAAAGTTTGTAAGGACCGAGGAATGATTGAGAGTTGGTATGATCTACTAAATAGTTTGTGCTAAAACTTGGATGAAAGATAAAGGTCATGCTTAGGCAACTTTTATCTCGGTACCGAGCTGGAGAAGCTGCTATTAGCACCAATTTGTAGCTTTGAAATATGTTTGTTGCTGGAAATAAGTTAGCTTTCAAGGTTTTGCAGCATCTCAAGTATTGCTTTTTATATGTATGTATGTATGCCCATAAAGAACTTAATAACTGCCTTGAGAATTTACTTTGCTCTCAGGAAAGCTCATTTCTAATTGCAGTGCCTTTTCATAGCGATCTTCAAATTGATGTCATCATTTACAAGCACGCCGCCGCCGCCGGCAATTAAGGTGCAATGAAAAGTGGAGCACTTCCCTATTCTTGGAATCCTGAAATTGTGCAGACGAGGCACAGGCGGCGATGCCGACCCCGGGTGGTTTGACGGGCTGCATGCCTCGCCTGACGAGATCTCCAACGATTCGAATCGACGTTTGTCTCCTCGATTTTATTTTATGTTTTTGACCGAACGACCTTCTCGAACGCACAGGCAGATCGATCTCTCGGCCTTGAACCGATCTGAGCCTGCGCAACAATGGTAGGTAAATAATTGCATCGAATAGTTACCGTTAACACGAATAGGTACGACTCGGGCGTCGAACCAGCCACCGGTCAACGCTCCAAGGTTTATCTCCTCATCCGCTGCTGCATCAGCCCTCGGCGAGCTCGGAGCATCCACTTATCCAAGTATCACTGACACACACACAAACAGATCCACAAATCGGCACAGCACACACACACGTGTCGGGATAACTCGCGGCCGAATTCGGCGGTTTATTGGTGAAGGGCCAATGGCGTGTCGCGGGTGGGCTGCGCTCTGCACATGCGCGGTGCGGACGTGGGGCGGCGGCGAGCGGCGCGCGCGCACTGCCGCCCGCGCGCTCGCCGCCGCCGCGCGCCGCTCCCGCGCAACCTGCCACGAGCTTTTTGCGGTAAAAAGCTCGAGATAAAAGTTAAATTATATCGCTCCCACGACGCGACGCGACGCGATCCAGTGCCACACACTGGGGAGTTATTAAAGATAAAGATAAAGATTTTTATTTTGCACGAAACACGGTAGGTTAGATAGTAGGTAACAGAGTATGTACATACATGTCTCACCAAGAACTGGCATACAAAATATTCGCGTACAAACGCAAAACAAAATTACAATTTGAGTATCAGATTAGATTATAACTATTATTAATAAATTCATCAGTTAAGAACAACTACACATGACATTAACAAACATTATCGGTTATTAAAAAATTCATTCATGTTATAAAAGCAGCTTTCAATTAGCCACAATCTTAATTTTTTACGAAATAGTCCTAATTCTAGTTCCCTTATAGTCTTCGGTATATGATTATAAATTTTTATGGTCATTACCTTGCAGCTTTTTCTAAAAAGAGTAGTTTTACATGTTATTATTTTTAGTCTAGTGGGATCCCTACTTGCAAATAGTCTATTTGTTCCATCAGTTTCGAACATGTCTGGACGCTCCCTAACAAACATACAGACTTGAAAAATGTAAAGATTGGTTATTGTCAAAATTTTTAGTTTCTTAAAGAGAGGACGGCATGAGTCCAATGGTCCAGCACCACATATAGCTCGTAGGCACTTCTTTTGCACCAAGAATACTTTATTTATATTGGTACAGTTACCCCACAATTATATTGCCGCAGTACCTACTACCACAGAGTACTAAGATATCTACTACTTCACCTTCTTTGGTCCGCGGTACTGCCTCCCCGGCATCGGCTTTTCAGCGTGACGCATTGCTCTGCTGCTGGTTGTACAGAAGACGTTACAATAGAAAATGTTAACGTTTGAAAAGTTATTTCGAAGCACAATCACGTAGAGGCGTTAATCTTTTGTTATAAATATTGAATTATTCCCATCAGTCACCCTGCTCTGTCCGCCTAAGGTGACAGATGGGCCAATAAAGTTAGATCTGACACCCTTTCAGCAACAGGGTGACAGATGGAACTTTATTGCGTCAGTTTCCTGACAGACCCACCTACTGGTATTGAGCCTGAGCCAAGAATAGTAAAAAGATAATTCCCATCCTGAAAGCACTCTATAGGTAACGCGATAAGCAACGCGAGTGTTCGGTCGGACTCAAACAGCCCATTGAGTCGAGCTTCAACGATGGGTGTAATTGGCGTTTCGAGATAAATCTCATTAACCGCACCATTCACTCACTTATCTTGGAGATGGATTCCATTAAATCCTTCCACTAATGAAAAGAACTTTAGAATTATAAAGGAAGAATGTCTCCGATTAGGAGCGATGGGCGAGGGCGTCCATTAGCGCCCAGGTATGGTAATTACGAGCTGATAGGTGCTGATAAGCTGGGCTGCGGAGGATGCTGGAGACGGCGCCCCGCGCTCCGCCACATCCTATTCAAAACTTTGTATTTTGCACGATTTATTAAGTCATATTTTATTAAAACATCCACCCACTAATTAGTCATATATGTATACACATCACAAGTTATTTAGCTTTATAGATAGATAGAAAATGCTTTATTGCACAAAGTAAAAAACAAGTACATAGGTGAACTTAATGCTAGTTAGAATTCTCTTCCAGCTAACCTCTGCGTATTATTTTATTGCATTATTATTATTGCGTATTAGCTTTATGATAACTTACGTTAGATTTGTTCATACCTAATGGTTTCTAAAGTAATTCGATAGTGCTTAGATAGTATTCGACTTGGTATTTAGCATATCGAGTCCGTTAGATCGGTAGCGGAGCACTAAGTAATGTAGGCCTTCGTCCCCCCCTCGGCCTGCGCCCCCCGAGCATGCCCGGCCGTGTTGGGTCAGAGCAGGGAACGCGTGCTTAACCGTTTACAGCGGACTGCATTACCATTCAGCACCATTATTGATTATCCACTCCATGTTTATATGTGTGTCAATAAATTATATAAATATATTTAGTAATAAATCCGCTTAATTTCTAAACAAAGGTTTTAATTAACTTCACTTTAGCTCAACTAAACCAAAAAAAACTCTCGTTTCAAACTTCGGCGAGTCCACACCTCCTGATGATGCCTCGTGTAGAGGCGAAACACGTGTCGTATCTTTAAACTTTGGTTTTCTGTTCTTTGACTCTTTGGTTTAGTTGAACTAAAGTTAAGTTAATTAAAACCTTTGTTTAGAAATTAAGCGGATTTATTACTAAATATATTTATATAATTTATTGATATATATGGATTTCCGCAAAGTAACGCCTGAATCAATCAATTATTTTATATGTGTGATCAAAATCATTGGAATAGACGAGGTTATTAGAATCAGGCCGAAATGGTAGCAGAACTGTAGGTAGAGTATTAAGAAACTAAGTTTTACTAATTTCAATTCCTGAGAAAAGCTGCCCGAAAAATAAAATTACATATCATTTATTGGCAACTCCGTGGTTATAAATCAGAAAAAATAATTATTATTTATGCAAATAATAAATTAATATAAATCGATATAATTATGCCCTACTTATGCTATAACAGGCAAGTTATAAAATTAATTTATATCATAAAATACATGCTCTTAGACCCGAGATTTGAAGGCGCCCCGGTAAGAGGAGCATCGCGGACAGTACGTGGCAATCTAATATGCAATATACTCGTATACGGAATAAAAAAGTAATAAGGTTAACAGGTACCGATTTAAGAAAGAAGGTAGAGCATTTTTATAATTAATTTAATAGTAGAGTCGCTCAAAATACCTTAAACGGAGTTGTAGCATCGATAAACCACATTTTTAGTATCCTCTAAACACCACCGTCTCGTCATAAACTTCATAAAAGCATCCGCAGCACGCTGAGGTAACCCGATCTGCCACAGATGAGGTAACAGTGCCACACCCGACTGCGGGCACAAGGAGTATTGTGTTGCGCTAACGTGCCGTGACGCGGAGGTTGGGTTACAGGGGGTGTAGTCTTTCCAACAGGTGTGGAGGATGAATGACGTACTCGACCAAATCTCAAGATTGAGTGGGCAAAATGTTAAGTTGTGGTGTTTTTGAAATTTCGAAAACCAAAAATAGAATAGAATACTTTTTAGGATTTTTTTATTTTTTAACCTAAAATTGTATTGAATTATTCCCATCTGTCACCCTGCTCTGTCCACCTAGGGTGACAGATGGGACAAAAAAGTTGAGGAGCGAGTGAAAATGGTTGCCAAGGCCAGAACTAAGTAGCTTAACCAATTACTATGGCGCTATTAAAAGAAACATCCTATTAGGACCTAGTACCAGTCACTTCCTTCATAAACTCCAGTAACCTTAAGATTCTGAGTCAATCTCTTCTTTTTATTTCAGTTTTGGTCCAGAAGAAACCTGGCGTGAACAGTAATGGCTTCCATTAACATTGGTACATAAACAACACGACACAACAGACGTAAAACTAAGCTTTTTTCGCAATTTAATTATGAGGTGGTGGCAATTATGGCTGAAATGCCAGACCGTGGCATGCACAGATACATAATACATGGGCGAACTGTTATTAATATGAGTGGCGAGCGTGCTCTACCGACTGTTGGTAATGGAGTAATGTTGGCAATTAATGGTCTTGCGAGAATACTTCTAGGTGCTCTCAAGTTTACGAATCAGAAAGTACAGTCGGTAAAAAAATTGCGCGTCCAAGGAATCCTTACACATTACCAACATCCTCGACGGGAGGATGTACTACTGTGGGAAAATGTAACACTGGAAGAACTACGAGTATTTGTGCTTTATTTGTACCTTGATTAAACTAAAAACATTTCATTTTTCTTTGGTCTGTAGTTAGCCATGCATTCAAGGAAAAAGTAATCGAGTGTATAAAATTTTAAACGCTATCACAGTGCCACACCGATCTATGTTAAGTCCTGTGTGGTAGTGATTTGGTTATGGGCAGTTATATGTTATTTTACCATCAGGAGAGCAAGAAGCGCGTCTCGCCACTGTAGTACATGAAATAGTGATGTTACGCTTTTGCTATGAACATCCATAGGTGTTGGTGCTGTTTTACAGCACCTATTTGTGGTTGCGTGTTGCCTGCGCCTGCAGAGAGCGGCGGTCGGCGGGCGGCGCGGTGGTTTATAGCACCGTGAGGAAACGGCACCGACGACACGCCGATGTTAAACGCCGATACCACGATTTAGTGCAGTACATTGCATTAAACTGGCTGCGCTCATTTATTATGTTGAGTCAGTCTAGGAAGTAGGTTTTGGAATTGGTGGAGCAAAAGGGATAAAAAAATATTATTTCAAAAGTAGATAATATTTTTTTTATTACAGCATAAGCTCACTACCACAATCTTTATTATAAAATTGACAAAAGGAAACAATTGTGCCACCCATAGACCGTTGCAAACGATCTATAGGTAGCTCAACTGCACTCTCACTGTAACTGTTGAGCTACCTATAGATCGGAGTAGATAATTAGATATTGTAAAAGGGAAAATTGAAATTATTCAATACTTCAACTATTTACCATTTCGATAAAAACTCAGACCATGCATGAGGTATTTGATTCAGACTTCGAAGGTCGGTACCTAACATTTCAACAAGCAGGTTGCCTTTCTTATGAACACAAATTCTCGTATTTCAGACAAACCGCCTGCTTTACTCTCGATGTCAGAGACAAATTTCCACTTTCATGGTAAATTAATTGAACCTTTATAAAATGCTAGTGTTACAAATGTTCGTGTGCGTCCATTAGCGCCTGTAGCGTATGACGGACGTCGGCGACGGCCGCCGCTGGCCGCAAGCGATAAGCGGCCGGGCCAGCGGACAGCATCCGCCAGCACCCGTCAGCACGCGTAACCACGCGATTAATGACCGTCATTAGCATAGTTCGGCATCAGGTGATGATTCCCACGTTTTCAAGACGTTTTTACTGATTTATTGCTTTGAATAATATAAAATTTCTAGGCATTAAATTATAGCTACAATCAATAGACCGGAGATGGTTATTGGTTAATACTAAGGTAAGCAGAAGCGATGTTAGATTCCCGCGCAGATTTATTAATTCGCATAAAATGTAAAAATAAATAGTTTGACTTACATGGCTCTCTCTTCATTGTGATTTGTCTATGTACAGACAGCTGCACAGACATGTATACACTCCCAAGCTTTCACACTTATATTATACTCTTAATTTTGCAAAGACATTCTTCTTCTGACAAGAATTCTGACACGTAAGAAGACTACATTAATTTGAAAATGCTTGCGTGCACTTATCTTGACAAAATTAAGAGTAATATAAATGTGAAAGCTTAGGAGTGTATGCATGTCTGAGCAGCTGACTGTACCTGCTCTCGTCTTTCGTTTATGAGGCACTTTGTCATGATAACCATAGTTCAAATTTTAAATGAGATGCTCCGAGGCTGAGGTGATGATTAGGTCATCACGATAAAAACGTGACGAATCAAATACTCGCGTACACTGACTCACGCAGCCTTTACTGAATTATAATGAAGCCAGCGCGCTCAAATTTATTATATCCAATAAGTACCTATTTATCCGATGGTCATTCACTTTGCCAATACATCATCAGGTCGCATTCAGATAATGTACAGTCAGCTGCACTGACATGTATACACTCCCAAGCTTTCACACTTATATTATACTCTTAATTTTGCAAAGACATTCTTCTTCTGACAAGAATTCTGACACGTAAGAAGACTACATTAATTTGAAAATGCTTGCGTGCACTTATCTTGACAAAATTAAGAGTAATATAAATGTGAAAGCTTAGGAGTGTATGCATGTCTGAGCAGCTGACTGTACCTGCTCTCGTCTTTCGTTTATGAGGCACTTTGTCATGATAACCATAGTTCAAATTTTAAATGAGATGCTCCGAGGCTGAGGTGATGATTAGGTCATCACGATAAAAACGTGACGAATCAAATACTCGCGTACACTGACTCACGCAGCCTTTACTGAATTATAATGAAGCCAGCGCGCTCAAATTTATTATATCCAATAAGTACCTATTTATCCGATGGTCATTCACTTTGCCAATACATCATCAGGTCGCATTCAGATAATGTACAGTCAGCTGCACTGACATGTATACACTCCCAAGCTTTCACATCTAAATTACTCTTAATTTTGCAAAGAAAAGTGCATGCAAGCCTTTTCAAATTAATGTAATCATCTTACTTGTGAGATTTTTGTCAGATATTGTCTTTGCAAAATTAAGAGTACCTACCTATAATATAAATGTTACAGCTTGAGAGTGTATACATGTCTGTGCAGCTGACTGTACCTACGTAGCTCTGCTAAATTGATCCATCATTCATTTTACCGATAGATCGATGATCAATGGACGGCTACTACGATCGATTCAAACACTTTAAAAAGGCTGGAAGCTATTTTCGCAACAGGAAAAAATAGCAAAAAATAAGCAAATGACGTTGGTTGTTGGTAATAGCAAGTAATAGAGCAGACATGCCAGGCTTGTGATTGGTGGACGGAACAATGAGGAGGCGGGGCCAGCCGGGGCTGACCTCATTGTGTTACGGGTGCTTGAGGTTCAGTTCCGGGGTAGATTGGGCTGCCATATTGTTCCATGGCATGTGACCTCCACCAATCTGCGTTGGGTCCGCGTGGTGAATTGAGATCCATTCGCTCTCTTAGCCGAGAGGAGAGTAGGCCTGATTTCCAGCAGTGGGTACGGAAACGGTAAAAATATTACATACTTTCTATCTTAACCATTCAATTTCAGAAGCGCTGGAAGAAAAAGATTTCAGTGACAGGATCACTCACTCACTAGATCCAGATGTACATATTATTTCATTGGCAGACAGTTTGCACAATCCCAGTTAAAATTCAGTGTCGGGTTCGATCGCCGTACAATCACAATGTAGAGCAGCATTCTATGCAATTAGAAGTAGAGTCCTTACTACTTCATCACTTTTCTTCGATGGGTGTTCTAGATGCCTGGGTCCTGGAATGAGCAAGGCATGTATGCCTGACTAAAGATAATCGCTGGGCATCGATCCAGACTGCGCCAGCGTCTGCGCAGGGAACACTCGATGTATTTAAATAATCTAGAGGCAGCCCTATCAGTTACTCCGTACATGATGCATTACCAGTAATGAGCTGTGCGTAGCATATGTATGACCATCTCTAATTATGGTTGCCACTTGCTACCAAAATAAATGTAATGTTATTAAATGCATTCATTTAAAAGTACGGTTATTATTGAGGCTGTTTTTGCTCTTTTAGATCTAAAGGTCACGATTGAATTACTCAAACAGTATGCTTCAGGTTTAATAATTTTATCAAATCAAATCAAATCTTTATAATGAAATATTTATTTCGGACAACTATGTAGATCCATACAAAATATTAAGACAAAAAGTTTGCGTGATGGGCGAGTCATATCTGATTTTATCGAACTAAGCTTTAGATTTAGATCCGAATGTTGTGAAAATTACAGCGTTACAGACAAGTCTTATGAATGTATAAAGTAGAGTCACATACTTCACTAAAGAATACAGTAAACCAATTTTCATTTTCCCATTCGTTTCCTAGCTCAATTGTGGTCCTGCAACATAATGTTACCCAGCCGTGGGATTGTGTCGGCTCAGTGAACTCATCTGATATGCCCACGCCCAGCCCAGCACATCCCTAGTCCCCCAGTCTAAATAAGATATTACTGTTTGACAGAGTATTGATGACGCCCCGCCCGCTATCGCAACTCTATTTATTTTCCTTCGATATAAACTTGTAGGGACAGCGAGAATGTACCTCGACCAATACATGCAGCAACCAGTACCTAATCAAGGGGGCCATCAAGTGAAATGGACTCGGAATAACTTAAACTTCTTTTGATATCGCTGCTATAAATGCCCGAGATAGTGTACACCATTTGCCTCCCGCGAGTTTCCTTCATAACAAAGGTGGTTCATGACGAAGCTATCGAATCAATTCAATTGTACACGATCTGGGGACCACCAGGTTGCTGATCTACAACTGTATATTAAAATTAGTGTACCAAAAAACACCAAATTCTATCATCAAATGTCTTATGAGGCACCTATGTCATTACTGTAATTACATCAGTGTCCTTTTTTGCCAATTTATTTAACTATTAGTACAGGACCAAGCTTTATTTTTTTTTATTAGCTCTCCATCCAAATGTTGTCTGGAAGAAATCGCTTCCTACCGATAAGACCGCCATTGTACTTTTTATTTTTTATGTTAAGATTTAATTATAAGTTCTGGTGTACAATAAAATATGTCTTAACTCTTGCTGTAGAACCCTCCGCATTCGGTTCTTTGGCCTTAATTTAATACAATTTTTTTTTATGCTTATGTACACACAAAGCATGCAGTGTTCACTGCTCTTAGAAATAACACTTCTTTATAATCCTTCTTTATAAGTAGTTAAGTCAAAAAGATATATGTTTTAGTGATTATTTCAATTAGTAAACCTTATAAAAAAAATATAATAATAATAATTTATTCATTCATCATCAACCTAAAACAGTCCACTGCGGACGTAGGTCTCTCCCGAGGCATGACACTGAGCCCAATCTTCGGCTCTTCTCATCCACTTTCTATCAGCTACGTGTTGTCCACTACGCTTGCGTAGATGCGGTCTCCACAGGAACATGGAACTCGCTTACGTTAATAAAAGCCGTGTTGGCTGAGTGGAAGGAGCCCCGACTTCCGGTCTGACGATAGTGGGTTCGAACCCGGTCGTACACCAATGGATTTTTCTTTTCAAAGAATCTATGTGTGCACCAAAACTCATGTATAGATCATTAAAGATGATCATGATTACTAGGCTCATATTGTATAAATTAAAAATGATCATTTTCATTAAGCTACCTATGCCTACTTGCACCAAACTGTCAAAGTTCCTAAGCAATTACTTTACTCGCTTGGCAGTTCTTAACGGTCAGAAACTGGACTGTTAATAACTACCAAGTGAATAAAGTAATTGATTAGGGACTTTGACAGTTTGGTGCAAGTAGGCACTAGTGTAACATTCGTTATGTATTAAGTTTTAAGCATTTGAGCAATAAACTCTTTTTCTATTCTATTCTATTCTAAAACACGTGCTTACCGGTGAAGGAAAACATAGAACCTAAACAGTTAGAAGACATGTGTTAAGTGCACGAAAGGAGCCTCTTTGAGGCGCACTTGAAGCTTTCACCACACTGGTTCGAAAGAACTAGTGACACGATAAGAAGCCTACGTTAATTAACTTGCCGTATCCTTGCGTACGATGCAGGTTTTTGCGTCCATAGACTAGAGTATCTCCCGGCTCGGCTCGTGTGTCCACCTATTCTCTGGCGATAGTTCTACGGACGTTATTTATGTGTGTTATTTAGCATCCATTTCGCGGGGAGTCGCTCGGCAATCCGGCCATCTTTATTATAATTGTATTGCGTCACATAAAGTCCTTACCTGTGATTGGCATCCATCGGCTCTCCTATATCAATATAAATAACAATTGACAATAGCCTACTGCCTAGTCTATCCAGGTAGAGAATAGGTCGAGGTATTTTATGAATTATCTGAAGTATTTCACTATTGCCTTACTTCTGGTACAAAACGTCTTCCAATAAGCACCTACGTATAAACTACTATAGAGCTGCTTCCTCGGATAATTATAGATAAATCATTTTTCAATTTGCAGATCAATGGTTTACTATATTTATAATGCTTATGTATTGATGGAAAGTCGTGTAAAGGAAACGTGAGATTTACGCGCGAGTACTCCACAATATTCATGAAGAAGTACTAAACAAACGTAATTTAATGCGTCATTCCGAGGCAAGGTGTTCTGCGAACGTTAATATTGTTTATGAACCAGCTGAGGTTATGGTTACATATAAATACACGTTCGCAATCATTATACACTTCATAATAACGAAGGAAAGTTTTTGAGATTTCATCTCGCCCATTCTTTTCGTAGAGGCGTAGAGTCACGTCTTCACCTCAATGAAAATTATGTTAGGATGTTGATTTATGAATTTATGTTACCCAAAACTTTAGTAAGATACAAATATAACACCTAAACTACTAAACCGAAGATTCTGAATATAATTCATTCTTTATTTAAAACTTAGCTAACTTTAAATTAAGAATGAATTATATTAATAATACAATAAATTATAATAATATATCATAATAGTGCACGAAAGGAGCCTCTTCGAGGCGCACTGGAATTCCTTTCACCCCGAAAGAACTAGTGACATGATAAGAAGAAGAAGAAGACTAATATACCTATCTGCTCCTATGTTAGGAAGTTTCAGTAATCTATTTACCTATGTTAAATATTTATTTCAAGATAGAATCCATCTCTGTAATACATAAATTTTATAATAGGAATGCCAATAGAAAGGATAAGGAGGAAAATGAATTCCTAGAGGTAACCACTGGGAATAAAACTAAATAATCACATCGCTAATGGTAATCTAGTAGTCAGTATAGGGATGTTCACTAATCTGGTACCCGGTACTCGGGCAAACTCTGGCTAGACAGGTCATTGGTAACGAGTTCGCTCGGAAGGAGCATTCACCACTGTTGCGTGACGCAAACGGGCAGGCGTCGGCGAAGTCTGCTCCAGCCAGATTTGTAGTGCATTGACTCAATGAACCGCCAATAAAACATAACGTGAAGTTTATGTATTCAATATTCCGATGTCGAGTGCTGCTATGACTTTTATATGATTATATATCGCAAATTTGTAGTCACAGAAAAACAACGCATAATCAGTTGCCAATACTGAACACAATACCTATTACAAAAAAACTTTTTTTAATATGATACAAATTTGAAAACTGTACCCGTTAGTCGTTTGCCTATGGTTTTGCGTCAATCAGTCATACTCATCATTGATAATAAGTTAAGTTTCATTCATCGTTTGGCAAACCCGAGTACCTAGCTCGAGCCAGCTCGCAAAAGCTCGGCTCGGGCGCCGCAGCGCCGCTGTCACTCTGTCATTTTGTACAAACCCATAATTCTGACTGCACAGTTACAACGTAGTAAGAAACCCCCTTCATTGCCCATTTAAGTTTTTTTGGTAACAATATTTTTTGGTGTAGGTATATTCAACACTCGCTGATAATGGTATAAACGGTAGCGTTTGTTCTTTCCCGGCTCATGCATTTCCCCATACCTTTTGGCTTAATCGGGTTAATAGTTTTGCTTGATTGAATAACCCACACATCCGCCCTGCCTCACAAACATTCGCATTTGTATAATAGTATTTTCTCATTAAACATTATATGAAGCATTTGAGAAAAATGCTAGAAGGCTAGGTATATCTTATATACGCTAAGCTAGATCTACATAAATAATAATTATTTCAAATTGCTCTCATTAAGCAGGCTCATTTACTTGTGATACGGTGGGTATGTGTGCCATTGAGATCGAGGTGCACTAAACTGTGAGAAATGCGCCTCTTCCATGATAAAGGCTGTTTATCGCCGGGATAGAGACTCTTAGAATATACTTAATCGTAAGTAAATACTCAGGCAGAGAGGTCCTACGTCGCACATTTATGGCTAGACACTATACTTTCTAATTTTCTTTTTATTTTTTCAGTGTTTCGGAGTATTTCTAATTAGTTCGGCGCTTATTTTATTTCTGGAAAAATGTTTCAAAGAGTATATTTGTAGAGCTGTCTTATTTGCAGAAATTAATAAAAAAAAATCTGCTAACAAGCGAGGCTACATGCGTCTCTAGATGTAAGTGAAGTGCTGTTAGAATTCACCAATACTTACCTAGTTTTGTTCGAAACTTAAGAGAACACACACGTAGCGCGATAAGGCCGGTCCCGGCTGTAACGGCCGAGCGGGTAAGATGCTGCGGATGTCATCCGGCCGAGCTTACAATCTTATCACAACCTTTGTCAGTTTTGGTAAAGTTTTATAAATCCTAACATTAGAATAAGTTGCGCGGCGTCACAGTGCAATGATCGATCACAGTGGCATTTACAACAAGCGCCGCTATTCGCCGTGTGCTATTTTTGTATGAATAGTAGGTAGTCCTACTAAAATTATAAAGACGAAAGTTTGTGAGAATAGAATAACATGATTCCAAAAAAGATCCCTTGCTTTTCCATGCCCTCTCCGCTTGCCGCTCCGCCTATGAGCCAGGCCTATCCCGGGCGGCGACATCAAAGGCGGAGGTTTCGCACAATTATCAGCAATTAAGCCCCCCACCCCCTAACTGCGCCGTCCTGAGCAACGCACATACCTACTTTGAACACTGATTAAGAAAGACACAAATTACCAGCAAAAAGTAGATTTGCAAGTTGGTGCAAATCATAAAGAACTTTTTTTTACACATTTATCTACATGCACACAAGAAATACGAAATATGTAGGAGATAAAACGTTAATAACATTGGTAGAGCCGATATCGTATCGCTAATAGTCATTACATTACCTTGTAATTGTGAGTTATTCTCTCAGATAAATAATATTCATGCTATATATTGTACATACGTATATGTAAGTATCTATACCTAAACATGTATGTAGATATTTATAGTAGGTATCTAAGCATGCATCATGGTCTGACATTCGCTTGGATTTTTTGGCTTCGCGTGAGCTTGAATAACCAAGAACGCCTGTCTCTATCAAGCCTCTTTGTTCATCACAATATTTTTGAGTCGATACTCATGCGGGAAAAGTCCCGAGCCAAACACGTGAGGGTCGCTTTAGGGCCATACTACACGGGCGGTTCACAGGCAGGAGAAATACGACCGCCGCATGCAGCTTCAAACCGGCGCTGATAACCGCCGCTTTAAACTACACGGGCGGTTTCCCGCTATTACGTCATTCTACACAGGAATTTTCTCCAAACATTGCGTCATTTATCATTGGGGGATCAAAAGACAGCGATAAACCGCGTCCCGTGTAGTTTGATGGTTTGCGGCAGGTCGAGCGGATTCCCGCGGCGAGAGGACCGCTCGTGTAGTATGGCACTTAGGCGCGTGATCTTTGCCTCTTCGAGCTGAAGATCACATGCTAAACCCTGAACTGCGTATGAGCGATAGCGCACCACGCCGAGAAAGGGTCCTTTATTATTAAATACCTAACTCTAATCATCCGCGCAGACCACCCAGGTGGCAGGCGGCGGGCGGCAGGCGGCGGCAGACGACAGGCTCCTTGTCGGATGACGATATAATGGACGTCATCGTCTATTATTGTGAATGATCGATCGCTTTGTTTGCCGTTTTCAGCCGGGAATTTAGCTGATGAGCCCCGTCTCTGTAGATCCAGCCAAAGTTTACCGCTAACTTTCATCTAGCTTTGTTTAATGTGATTGTTCAAACCAATACCTACTGTTTTGAACATAATTATTTTAAATTTATTACTCCAAAATACCAATACGAAGATACAACTCAAGAATGCCAATGAACTAGCAAATATGCAGAATCGACGGAATGGACAGGCGAGCGACCCAGTTACAGCGGTCGCCAGCAGAGTCAGCGGAACACGGACAGCACACTACTATATTATTGTTAATGTGATAATAGAGTAATTTAGTATATAAGATGTAATTTGTTTTAAATAAAGGTCTTCACTACTACTACAACCACGAGTCGAGTTTCTCTCCTCCGCCCTGCTGAAGACCCTACGACGACCCAGTGGTTACTGGAGGGGCTGCCCGGAAGATCCACGAGTCCAGCGCCATCGGCGGGCGGCCCCCGACGTCACGAGGAACCTCTGGCCGAGCCGACCCCGACAGCCGGCCGGGCCCTGACGTCACGAAGATCGCCAGCCCAGTAACCACTGCGGGCCCTCCTAACCAGCCTCCTCTCACTGGGCCAAGACACCTTTAGCCCTCGACTCTGTCGAGCCAGCCTATGAGTCTGTAGGTTGGACAGTGAGAAAACCCCCACTCCTGTGTACATTGCACGCCGTACACATCCCACTTTCCTCCCAACTCTCCGTCTATTGTCTTAGGTCTCTGGCAACAGGCTTCCCGCACGTATCTATATATTTATCTATTCACACACTTATGGTTAGGCCAGGGCACACATTAGGCACACACCACACAATAGGGTCACAGCATAGGGTATTTTCACAGACGTCACGTAGGGCCCACGGGGCCTGCTCGGCGTTTGTACAGTGATGGATGATTGACCTGATGTTTAAGGATGCAAACTAGCTGCTACCCCTGGCTTCACCTACGTTGTATCAGAATAAAAAGGAGTCCAGTATTTAGTTGTAGTAGTGCCTACCGTGGAGGCATCCCCGGGGATGTAGTGCACGAAAAGAGTCTCTTCGAGGCGCACTTGAAATCCTTTCACCACACTGGGTCGAAAGAAGTAGTGACACGATACGAAGAAGAAGAAGAAGTAAATATATTATATCTGTGGCTACATTACATAGTTGCTGTAGGTATTTTGTTTCAACAGTGTTACGCAGGGCGTTGAGTTTATTTCTCATTATTATTTATTCATAGATTACGAATGCCTGTGAACCGGCCTATGAACTATTACATTAATATATGAATCATAGTTACGACGAACATATTTCCATAGGTCGGTGCCACACTGCTTATAGCGCTCGACCACTTGATAGTCAAAAAGCCCAGCTTTACTAGCCACAATACAATGCCATTCAAACTGTGTAACAGATTACTGCATGGTGGTAGAAGAAGACACTGTGTACCCCTAGACACCTGGGGATGCCTTCCAACAAACGACAGTCAATAGACTGGTTCAAAATGAAGTTGTACGTTGGCCCCGCCACGACCTGACAGCTGCGCAGCCCACATGCATAGCGTCTGCTCTGAATAGGTGTTCCTGTAATTGCTATGCTCGTGATTATCTCCACCCCCCTTTCCCTCCAGCCTCCCTCGTCCCGGCTTCTCAGCCCTCGACGCTCGCAATTAGCGAGGCATCTGGATTACTGTGATTATGCGCAGATTACCGATGCGCTTGCCCAAGAACTGCTCACCACTTCGACACTTCACGCACCACAAAGTTGAGCGATAAAACTCATACGAGCCAATAATTCTTGTATATCAATATTCAAACGTACAAATGTGTTCATAGGGAGACAGAAATGGTGCAATGCAAAGTGCAAAAAGAGTAGAAGTCCACTGAACCTGCACTACGGAGTTACTCGAATTAGGTCCGATTGAATCCATAAGGTGAGTTTACTTGTCTAGTGTCTCAATTTTAGTAGGTTCTCGGAAAACTCAGAAAAGTTCAATATGCTTTGCAGTGATGGAAACACGTTTTTAGGTGAAATTGTCAAGTGCGAAGTAGGTAGAGAACAAGGAAAATTTTAAAAAGAAAATATCATATAGGGTTGAATAGGGCTGAATGGTAAAAATAGGTATACTGACCCCGACGAGATTTGAACACGCAACCTTCTGATCTGGAGTCAGACGCGCTACCGTTGCGCCACGGAGTCGCTGAAATATTATGTAAAATTAACTAGCACGTACGCTATTTCAAAAAAAGATCTAGATCTTGTTGCTGAAACCTGCATAGAACCCAGAGTACTAAGATCTAAAAAATCACTAAATCTGTGCTGAAAAAAGGTACATTTCAGAGTCTCAAATCTAAAGACGCAGATATAGTGTTAATATCCATGTCTTTGGTTTGAAGAAACATGCCTAAAGAATCAAACCCCAATATGTAGAGCATATTCTAGTATAGGTATTTAAAAAACTTGTTTATTGTACCGTTTTGAACACAAGCCAAAGTGCAAGTACTTACGCACTATTTCGCTCACTATCGGACAGGTTTTCCCCCTGTCCAGCGGCCACGGCATATCACAGCAGACAGACGCGTCGCGCAGTGCGCGCTCAGCCTGCGTGCGGTGAACACGCCGACTGCTGCACGATGGAGCTGTTCAGGAGTGTGGTCGTACTGTGCGCGGTGGTCGGCGGCGCGCGCGGCCAGGTGGAGCAGGCCGTGTTCGCCCAACTGTACTATCCGCCCGTGCGTGGGGCGGCGGCGGCTAGGGCGGGCGTCGCTCGCGAGGCCTCCGCCACGCCGCCGCCCGCGCCCGAGCTGAGCGTCCGGCCGCTGCCGCCCCGGGCCAGGAGGAGCGCGTTCGACGTAGATACGGAGAGCAACGACGCCGCACTCCGCCGTCTGCGACACAAGATGAAGGATCCCAACTGGGTGCCGGAGATCAGGCCGCGGAGCAATGTCCTCGACGACTGAGCGCGACGCGGCACCAGAGATATCAGTGATAGTGTACTGTAAGGCTGAATAACTTTAACTGTAGCTATAAGTAATTTGTAGGTACTTACCTATTTAGAATTTATTTATTCATGAAAAACTTATCATTAGTTAAAGGTACAGATATTTCATAAGTCATGTACATTTTTAGATACAAATATATAATGTAAAAGCTCGTTTAATTTACTAAAAGACTATTAAAATAAACAATTAAGAATAAAATGCATTTTATTACATTAAGTAGATTATTATTTTTACTTATTGCAACATAAGCTTACTACTACATTATGTATTACAAAATACGTAGACACAATTGGGCTAAGTATAGACCGTTGTAAACGATCTATAGGTAGTTCATCTGGTAAAACTATGAGGTTGAAATTTTCATTATTATATATAGGCACAAGATACCTACTGGTAGACAGGAAGGCCTAGCTAGCTACGTAAAATACAACGTAGAGCTCTCCGAGTGAATAAATTAATATCTTGGACAATTCACACAACGTCATCTAGCCTCAAACTGAGTATAGCCTGTACTATGGGAACCAGATAACTGATAGAATACTTATATCTTCTCCTTTCACCACACTGGTTCGAAAGAACTAGTGACACGATAAGAAGATTAAGACGAGAAGAAGAAGAGAAGAAGAATTGTCAAGTACAGGAAGAAGGTCTAAATGAATGAATGAATAAAACTTTATTTGTATATTTACAGTACATACATAATACAAGTAGGAATAGGTGTTTTCCCGTGCAAAGGTAGATCATAATCATAAAACATAATAGGTAAATCTAATATAATTAGCGTTAACTGAACACTGTTACACTGTTAATCTTACCTATCTAAAAGTCGTTGGATTTTCCTGTTAGGTACATAGGTACCGATCACAATGTCCTAGGTAGGTTAGGTACCTTACTTAGTACAGAACTTAGGTCGGATTGTGACGTGTGTAGTTGTAATACACGGGTAACGGACAGAAGTAGGTTCCTTCGCACAATATGTTGATTATACCTACCTACTTCCTAACTTGTATTTTTATTTGCATTCAAATAAACCGTTTCTACTTACAAGAAAAAGTTTAATAACAACTATATTGTTAAATAGCATAGCAACATTGGCGGTCTTATCGCTGAAAGAAATTTCTTTCAGGCAATCTAAGGATGTATCGGATGTAAAGCATGAGTATAGAAAATAAGATTATAGCTGTGCAATCTTGTGCGTACTACATACGTAATTAAATTATGCTATTGACGTATCTACGCTTTTAGGAGATACCCGCCAAGAATTTATAAGGAAAATATTTGTTAGAATCGAAGTGACGGAGAAGGTAAGATTATAACTTAAATGTAGAACGCTTGGAAAACCCGCTATCAGAAAATTACAGATTTAGCAAATTCTTGGAAGGATCTGTACAGAATGACGGACACAAATGAATAGCAATGGGTATAGCACCGCGGATCGACACGATGCGGGACGACAACGATGCCGCGGAGTGCGGGCGGGCTTCCCAACTCGCATCTGAAACACACAAGGGCTCTGCGCGTGCTCTGCGGCAATGAGCGGAGCGCCTACTGTGGAACTTTACCACTGATTTGTAACTCGAACGCAAAGCAGTTTTTGTCTTCGAAAAATTAACTTTTTTTAAAAAACAGAAAAATATATAACTTATAGGTAATCGGTGGTAAGTATAAAAACATTATAATAAACCATGCTGATGAATTTTAGATCATTGAAAGCACCTGACGATTTCACTTCACGGGGCGCTTTCGGTATCTCTGGCTAGCATTGAAGCATTTGAGATTTGTTATACATATACCGTATACGATAGATGCGTATATGCTTTACGTAGCGCGAGGCGGGCGAACGGCCTGTGCTTCTGAACTAAACAGGACTCTCCATTGACTCTACCTAGGTATACGTATGTTCCTAGTACCTACCTATTCAGACTTACGCACCGAACAATAGAAAAACAAAAAGAGCTTATGTGTATTTTTAGAAGGCAATGATGAGAGTTCAGTATCGAGATCCGGAAGAAGCTGAGACAGTGCAGTGCAGCCCGTAGTTACATTACATTTCACACTCTGGGAAAGCCCAGCATTCCATACGGTGGAAATAACTAATTCTATGCACTGCACTGTACACTTGCTGGCAAAATCAGTGGCGTTACTCGCTTGTTTGTACGCGATTAGGCACAGTAAAAGGGAAATGTAGGAAATTCAGAATAATAGCCTGAATAAGAGGTGCTACACTTCCTACATTGTATTCTATATATATATATATATAGAACTATATAACTATATATATATACATATAGAACCGGGTAAATCTATAATTTTCTGTTATTCTAACCCAGTGTCAGCATTGGTGATAAGGTTCAGATAAACACATAATAAGTAATCACAGTCGCGGGAAATACGACATGACGTCATTGAAACCACCAGCCTCCTTGCAAGGAGTAAGGAGGAAGGTGCTAGGTAGTTTAATTTTAAAGTAATCATTACCACCTAGGTATGTACCTACTTGCCTAAAATATTTATAAGTACCCCATATTTGCAGGTAAAAGCAGGAAGGTAGGTGAGGCACTATCTCAAAACAGAGTAAGTATTTGTTTCATTGCAAAACCAAACAATTAGAAGGCTAGTTAACACACTAGTACTCGTATTTTACCTAATATGATGGTATTGTACAAAGTATTTACGACTGTACGAGCGCTTACGTTTCGTATAAATGCGGGCGAGATGGCTCCAGATGGCAGTGTCCGCGCTGATCGCGACGATGCGCCTCGCCTGGCTCGCCTCGCTCGCCGCAGCGCTGGCTCAGCTCGCCGGCGCCCTGGCTCGCCCCGCGCCCCCCACCCCCCACCGGAGCCTGTTCATAATGCGACAGCTGTGCCCGGAGCAGGAACCGTGCTATGAGCGCCAGGAGTACCAACTGGACCTGCTGGACCTGGGACCTAGACGCGGCGCCAAATTTTGATGTAGGATAGCCCGGTGGGGAGACACGGACATCTAACGCTACGTGAACTCATCTGGATGCTGCCAAACCTGTGGGAGGAAAGCCAAGTCCAGTCTTACGATGAAATAACACTGCTGATATAAAGATTAAAGTCCTCACTGATATGGAAATCACGTAACCACTTAGAGTTAGTAGGTCCCAGTAAAATACTAGGAAGAGAAAGAAAGGTACAATTTTAGTACATAGGTAGTAATTTTTTAGTTATTAGGTAGTTTAATCTTTGTGTTTATTGTATGAATCTGTACTTATTGTCACAATAAATTAAGTTACTATTATTTTTTGTCAATAATATTATTGAGTTATTTTTTTTAATTTATTTTTACAACACCTAACTTGTAACTTTTTGATCGACGAAAATAAAAGGAGTGTTCTCAGTTTGATCATTATATTTTTGTAGGTACCTACCTTTTAACTATGACTACGCTTAACTTTATATAGGGTCATCCAGTTACATTTCGTTTTTGTATTGGATAAAGTATACCTACTCAAAAGTGGTCCAGTTTACATTTGAGCAAAAAAATTCAAGCACAGAGTGGAGATCAGGGTTGGCGTTGCACAGAGCTCGTCCTTATTTATCATCAAAATATATCATAAAAAAACAAGAACTTTTGACAAAAAATAATATAACCGACTTCAAATAAAGAAATAAAGTCAATTTCCATACACTAAGTACCTAGTACTTACTACTTGTAGTCGGTTCCTTAATTGACTTATTTAAAATCGTTGATGTTGGTTGTTTGTTTGGTTTGGCATCCACTGGAAGTAGTAGTTGTGTATATCGCAGTACTCTGTAGTAGTAGTTATGTGAAAGATATTACAATAGATATTTTTATTTTACAAACATAGATCAATTATAGCGGTGTTCCTATATAAACGCCAAGGTTGTCAGTACCTACTATCAAAGCAAGATGAAGGCGGAAAACCAGCAAAAAATAATACACACACATGACACAACCACACCACACCCCGTTAATAAAGACAATTATCTCTTTTTTCAACCTTAAGTTAATTTTTTTAACTGTAAAAGAACCTAGTAAATAAACCATTCGAGCATCAGACCAAAATTTACTAGACTAGAAGTTGGCTAAACTAGCCGCACCTTTTTTGGCGCGTTTTCAATGTACGGTGTGTCGCCGGTATATTCTTGTATGATTCTGTATTATAATACTTGTATGTTTATTTCTTACTTCATAGTTTAATTTGAAGTCAGTTAAAGCCTCTCTGTGGTATTAGGTATCTTTGTTAAACCGATCCCATTATTATGAATTTGATCGTCTCGTCACGTTCGCTTCTTCCATTTGACAAATCGCTATCCTCACTATCCTGTATTGCCCGCTTGCTGCTTACACAAGACACTTTCAGTTCGTTCGTTGTCCAGTGCCTTGGGTCTAACACAGCTTGTTTGCTCAGCGTCAAATTCATTGAAGGAATAAATCCTTCGAGAATCTAGCAAAGTAAATAATCGGATGATTAGGGAAGGGTGTGGTTTGCAGCTTAGTACTGTACAGCTGTTCACGGCCCTAACCGCATTTTCCAACGATTTCGTAGCTCTGTATCTGTCAACGTCGTCTTTAATAAATAGTGGTTGACAGTCTAAACATATTGTCGTCTGTCAATGTCATTTAAAAAGGGTTACCAGTTCGTACCAAAAGTTTAGATTTACGTTTTATTTGTCATTGGATTTAAAAGTTATTTAATTAACACCAGAGGAGTTTTGGCGGGAACATGAAAAATGGCGCATTGGCGGCATTAAATTGATTGACTAAACTGGTATAACTTTGAGTGTTTAAGTGTAAAAACGGTGGTTTTTTATCCATTAAGTGCTCGTGAACGTGTATGAGTGTTGGTGAATAGTGTAATGCTGTAAAACGTGACTTTTCGTGTTGCCTCCAAAACTCCATAGAAGCGTCTAGTAAAGTTGCAACCACCACCACTTTACAGGGCATGACTTGACTTATCGACTCTGACTTATGACAAATAATCTCTCCAATTACTTGACACTGGCTATATACCTTTGATGTGAAGCCAAAACAGAAGAACTTAGGTTCTGCGGAAAAAAAAATTAACACCTAATTTCTTGACTGAAATATTTTATTTAGAATATAGGTATCAAAGAATTATTTGTGAAAAAAATATTTCTATCGACTTATTAACCATTTATGCTATGCACTTACTATTACAGTCTAGCTAGTCTAGTACCTATGTTTAATGTGTGAAATGTTTCCACAAGTGTTTTTATGCAAGTAAAGACTAAACTAATCAACTTTTACTTCAGTAAGTCCTATAATAAAATAATATAAAATAAAATAAAATAGCCTTTATTTCCGACATCCTAATTGGTTATTTTACATTAATGTAAAGTTGTAGTAAGTTGGTGTTAGTTGTTACTTAAGCTAGTTGTTAGTTGGTTAGTGTCTTTGGTTAAGATGTGGATCCCTCTTCGGGTGAAGGCCTTCTCCAGCTTCTTCCATTCTTCGCGGTTGAGTGATGTCCAGGTTTTGCTTGCTACCTACTTGTACAAGTAGCAGTAAGTCCTATAAAAAACGACAATTACCTATAATTTTAAGCTTTGGCTACAGTGAGGCAATTCAGGCTAGAATAATCATTTTCACGTAACTGGTTTGATAAAACTTGTGATGGTACACAATTATTACTTTGAGATAAAACTAAATAAAAATGTACCTTCCTTCCAATAAGATTAAACTCTAACTCTCTGTGAAATTCTGTTTCTTTTTGTTTCTTATTCTTCATAATCGTGTCACTAGTTCATCGAAACAAACGTGGTGAAAAGATTTCAAGTGCGCCTCGAAGAGGCTCCTTTCATGCACTTGGCACATGTTATCGAACTTTTTTTAGGTTCTATTATATTGAACTATCTATTGAAATTTTATAATCTTTTTGCTAACCTTCCGTAATTTCACTGGCAGCACTGTATTTGAGAACAACTATTACGCACGCACGCACGCACAAAGAATTTAACTAGAAATAAATAGTTTCGTTTCAATAGTGATAAATATTAAAATATTGACTAGAATACCATGTATTCACACGAGGATGTCGTGGTAGTGTAGTGTAGACGGCGCGAGTGGTCGAGGTCGCCGCGAGCATGGGGTACGACATCGGCTGGATCATCCCCCGCATGCGGAGCCCGGGGCGCCTGTGGTCCTGCGCCAGCTCCATCACCGTCGCCGTCGTGGGCCTCTTCAGCAAGATCATAGTCGGTACGTGTCCTGCTCCCCGCTGTCGCCGCCCGCCCTGCAATCCGAACACTACATCGCAGCAACAAATGAGCGAGTTTTCGTAATCGATCAGAAACGGGTTCCCGGTGTTGGGGCCGCGCGCTCGAACGAGGCCCGTGTTCAGTGATCGCGACGCCGGCCCGTCCGCGCGGCAGGATCTCGCTGACCAGGTCATTGACTCACAGTAACCACCACACCACACCTGTGGCGACGTCCTCATTTCTGATTCTGCTATTCATCACTTGCGGCCGCCCGCGGCATCGCCTGTGTGCTGTGAGGCACAATCAAAGAAGCATACAAACTTTTTCAGCTCTTATAATATGCCATTTTAGCCAATATGAATTTCAGCCAAATTATCAGTAGCTTCATTGTGATTGTGGAACAAATGGCCATCCACAAACATCACAACTTTCATATTTATAATGTTATTGGGATAGTGAGATGATATAGTCAACCTGTGCTTTTAATATAAAACCTGGGAATTAGCCTATTTGAGCAACAGGTTTCTCAGATAACATGTTATAGTAGTCACGGCAGCACAGATCCTCATTATATTCTGATTGTTGTGGATACATAATCTTTTGTAACCCCCTTTTACATAACAACCATTAGATTACATAACAACCAGCCAGCCACAAACATCATCAAAATGCAACCTTGAAGGCAACATGTAGCATGTATTATTTATATTGGGGAAGGTCGCGGGCAGACTAAAGAAATATAATAAACATCCATAGTGCCACCGGCTGTTTGACATGCGGGTGGCTGAGCTGTGTGCAAAGCCACTTCACTCCTGCCAAGCAGACATAATCACATTCAAACTATTTAATATGTAAATTTGATATCAAAATTGATAAGACTAGTAAGGCATTATCCTGAGATGGTAAGGGATCACACCTATCCATGGCAAACGCGCTACACAGGACTTTGAATAACAAAGGCTAGTGTGGCACTGCTACAGTAGACATTTTGATGGTCTTTACATCCCAGTAATATCACAAGATACAGTGCCCTCCAAACCAAAAGAACAGTACTTCCAGAATCCTTATACTCTACTGCTTTACACAAAATAAGGGACAGCTATTGTTTATATTAGCTCAATTATTTTGATGTAGCAGTTTTCATTGACCTTTTGTGAAGGATTGTAGAATGCCTTGTTGTTGCTAAATGTTGTTAACGACTGGCCGAGGTTGTTGCTGCCTACGAGTGTTTCCTTGTCTCCTATCTTATCAGTATGATACTATTCTTTACAAGTCTTTGAAGTTGTTACAAGTGAATATTAAATGTATTTAGGTTGTTACCTATACATTTTTTTTTATAATATTTGCGTTCTTGTTTTATATTTGTTTAGATTAAGTTTATGGTTTTTATAGGGCTGATGCTGATTAATTTAACAGTCCTTACAATAAATGAGAGTAAGAAAGTCTTTCAATGCTATGAGTGGCCTGGAAACACCAGAGCTGGCTTACAAACAAAGAAAAAATCTTTTCAGCTATCCATGAGGCAATAACACCAATCGGCAAGAAAATAAAAATATGTACTTTGCTTGTCATAAGTTACCTATTGCATCAAATGCTAGTTTTTAATCATTTCTTTATAGTATTGGGATAAAAAGTAGCCAATACATCAGTTTTGAAGTCGTATTGGCGTGATTGAGTGAATACACCCATCCGTGTTTGAACTAGTGTGAAGTGATGAAAGACTTTCCAATTCAAACTTTACATGATGGTTGTTATCATTATTAATCTGGCTGCATCATACAATATCGCCGTTTGTGGTTCAACAGTTGCGGTCACTGGTGTGTTGACATCTGATGTTGCATACTATCTGATGCACCCATAAACTTAGTGATAAGACAAGGATCCGTGCCCTCTATTGATGAAGACATTTTAGTTCAAATCTGTTGTCTATCTATAAAAAATAGATATGTATACATATCAATTTTTAAAAAACATATTAACAGTACCAGCCCGACCAAACTAGATACCTACTCTAAAACATTAGTAGTTTTAACCCTAATCGTGCCATAATATGGATATTTTATGGAATAAAATTTTAAAATTGTTGTAAAGTTATATGTTCAATATCAGACGATGACTCTACCTGTTGTCCTTTGCCCCATTTACAACATTATGAGGCACACTTCAGTTGTATGATACGGAACAGTATTCACGTGCCTAGCCTACTTAGCATGACATCAAGCAGTTAGGTTTAGGTGTAGTGTAGGTATGTATAATACTTATTTCGCAAGCCCTTGTAAGTTAATTATTCTGCTTGGCACTTACGCTTACGAGGCCTTCTGGCAAAATTATGCATTCGCAATTCCTGTTTACCTAGATATGCGGTTTGCGAGTGTTTGGTAATGATACCTCAAAAAGCTACCAATTTGGTTAAAGATTGAGAAGCGAAGTAATTTCGATGAAAACCTAGACTTGGTAGGTATAAAATAGCTACTTACATGACATAGTTGTTGCACAGGAAATGTTCAGATAAATCACCTCGCCTATCGCAGGTGCCTCCTACGACTTCTACTAATAAAAAATACATAAGATAAAATGCCATAGACTTTTTTCATTTCTTTCAACAAATACCTAGTTATTAAAAGACAACGCGTGGTCCAAGGAATATAAAATAAAGTTAATTAAAAATTATTATGAAATCAAAATTAAATTAATTATTTAATTTTAGGAAAACTTATAGCTTGTTGTAAACAACAGGTGGATTGAATTATGTGCCTAAATATAATCTCGGCAGCATCTAGGTAGTGTATTGTTCATATTAGGTAGGAGGTATTTCGGTATGTGGCCGCCGATATAACGGGAGGATTCTCTCAAAACGACGTGACCACGTGACCGAGACGGCATCACGTCAGCATAAAAAAATTAGTCAGCGTTGATTGGCACCCTGCGGGCGCGTGTTGCAGACTGGCTGAACAAGACGACGGTGTACAACCGCGAGGGGCTGGTGCGCGCGGTGCGGAGGCGGCCGGCCGGCGTGCCGCTGCTCACCGTCTCCAACCACCACTCCTGCTTCGACGACCCCGGCCTCTGGGGTGAGCGCACTACACTACCCAACTACTAGCTTATACCGCGGACCGGTAGGACAGTGACTGACCGAACACCCCAAAGGGGGAGGAGCGACATTGACTTGGGGACGCTCACATGAACTTGTAGGGGTAGACTAGCTTCATTAGAAGCCCCCACCCCGAGGCCTCGAGGCTTTGGCCCGCATCACCGCAAGGTGGGTAGGGTTCATGGGTGGCGGAGGGCGAGTTACCCAGCTTATACCTGTACCTGATCAGCCTATGCGACCCATACTGGTGACCAGCGCACTCGGCTCCGGGTGGTTAGATCACTGGGTCATTATCTTGATGGCCTCTTGTCAATTTGCGTAATGAAATCCCACTCCCGCCTACGACACTTTGTGAAATGTCCATTCGCGATCTCCAGCTAAATATCTTCTATAATTGGGCTCTGTTCCATTCCGTCTCTGTAGCTCGAACGCTAAGTTAATACGTTTACAATTGCTCATTGGCTCGACTTCCTGGCTCATGAATGTACCAGATGACCCCTACTTGATCAAAAGCTCTCCCGGAGTCACGCCGGTCGGAACCGTCTGCTCTTATCTAATTACGATACATTAGAATATTTCGGTACTATTCTACGCACGACCTATGGACAGTATTAACTTCTGACTTCCCTCGCGAAGAGTTTAATATCATTGTAAGCAGCAAGTAGTCAGTAAGTAAGCGTCGATGGACGAATTAATCGACTCCACTCCCCTGCGTCGACGGTCACACCACTCCCCTTCCGACGTAGAAACTTATTATTATAGCCCACAGTTTGATTTTCAGTAAATAAATCTAGGCATATTACTTGCTTTACCTAGAACTAAGCCTTTACGTGTCCATCAGCCGTAATGAAACGTCCTCGCAGCGTGATAGCTCGTCGCGCCCGCATCTGACCCGGACTCATCATGCGGACTATGGCTATGGCTAATGTCACGGCTGCGTTCCCATTGAGTCGTGAAAGCTGATTTTTCATTTTGAATAATTCATGAAACGTTAGTTTTTATCGATCTGACGAAGCTGTCAAAACCGTGTTATCGTCGCCGCTGCAGCTCCTCATGATAAGCCCAACAGATTATGAGACAACGGAGGAGGCGGCCCTGATAAACTTTAATTCCGTTTTATGATAAGTTGATTGATTCACGGGATTAGAGAGCTCAGGATAATCTTGTTACTGTAATCACGGCTTGTGCTGTGCCTAATCCCTATCTGTATCGTGGTAAAATATATATAAAGTCATTTATTGATCCCTACATGTTCAGCTCGATGGAGTGAGGATTTTGCTATCTATTCCTAAAATTATTATTCGTGTTATTAATTTATGGATTGTGCGTAGGCATTTTGTGAAACACACATTAAAGCAAATGCAAATGAGGTCGCCCGGGAACCGTATGAATTATCAACTAGTTGTACCTACTCTATGAGTACGTGTACATGCCGACGGAAACACGCCATACCTAACCTACCTAGCGAGTCTTAGTACGTACATGTAATGACTGTGCTAGAGTACCTATTCCTTTTTTTTTTATTTAATTCGACAAGTTAATAAGCCTTCTTCTTATCGTGTCACTAGTTCCTTTGAACCAGTGTCGTGAAAGGATTTCAAGTGCGCCTCGAAGAGGCTCCTTTCGTGCACTCGACACATGCTTTCGAACTTTTTTGGTTCTATTATATGCCGGTTTCCTCACGATGTTTTCCTTCACCGTTGCGAGAACGTGGGATGCATACATAGATTTTTTCCACCGAAAAAAACCCATTTACGCATGACTGCCACCGGGATTCGAACCCGCGACCATCAGATCGCAAGGTAAGGGTCTCATCCACTCTGTTACTACGTCCTCAGTTAATAGGTAGATAGGTAAAAAGATGCTTTTCGCGTTAGTCAATTAGCTGGCAGGCGGCCTGTCCGGCCATTGTTCCTCGCAACAATTCCCATCGTGCTGTCGATGTCGCCTGCACCGTGTGTAGCGCAGGAGATGTATTCCCGGTATCAACGTCGTCAGGTCATGGATGCTGCCCGCCATCTAGTCTCGTTTTAACTTGATTCGCCTTAGCTGTTAACGCGGGGTGGGTGTTAGGTTTGAGCAGGTTATCCATGTGTGGTTCGTTCCGGGTGTACCCGTATGGCACAATCGGAACGCATTAGGTTAGTGAGATGACATCTAGTAGTGTATGGTAATCGACGCGGCGTGGGTTATTTTATGAGCAGCTCACGTTACGTTAACGTTGCCAGTCCACCAGCCGGGCAGCCGTTGGAACTAGGCTGGTAAAAAGGGTCAATGCTCCATTTCTAGTGAAGGTAGACTTGACTTCAATAAGGTTCACTGTCCGCGGTGCGCAGGCGTGCTGGACCTGGTGTCGCTGGTGCGCGGCGGGCGCATGCGCTGGTCGCTGGCGGCGCACGACATCTGCTTCAGCAACGCGTGGCACGCGGCGTTCTTCGCGCTGGGGCGCTGCGTGCCGGTGCGGCGCGGCGCCGGCGTGCACCAGCCCGCCATGGACTTCTGCCTGGAGCGGCTCGCAAGCGGCGACTGGGTGCACATCTTCCCCGAGGGCCGCGTCAACGTGGACAAGGAGTTCATCCGCTTCAAGGTAGCGTAGCGCCGGGACGAGGGGACCGCCCTCTCGTGGTGGGCGGGCGGCGCAGTGCAGCGACGTGTGTTGCAGTGGGGCGTGGGCCGGCTGGTGGCGGACAGCGCGCGCGTGCCGCTGGTGCTGCCCGTGTGGCACGAGGGCATGGACCGCGTGCTGCCCAACGCCGAGCCCTACCTGCTCAAGTTCCGCAAGAGGGTCTTCCTCTGCGTCGGCGAGCCCATACAGATACACCACATCCTCGACAGGTCGGTCTACACTACACCACTATTATCATTATCCGAGGTTTAATCTTCTGCGATATCTAATACTAGCTGATACCCGCAACTTCGTAAGCTTTGCGAATTTTTAAAATTCCTATCTTAGTCCTCACTTTCAGCTCTTGACGAAAACATCCTCCCATCCCATCCCAAGTTTCAAGTCTCCACGTTCAGCGGTTTTGCCTGTACGTAGTCTGTCAGTCAGTCAGGTTCAAGTCTATTATTAATACCTATCGATCTTTCCTCAAAAGTAGGAAAATCCTGTAGCGTCTTCTGAAACGTTATGTTGACGTTGCAGGTTAAAAAAGTGCAACGCGAGCGAAGAGGAGACGCGCAAGGCCATCACGGACCGCATCCAGGAGGAGCTGCTGCGTCTGCGCGACACCGCGCACGCGCTCATCCGCCGCGCCGCGCCGCCCCTCGCCGACGCGCCGCCCGCCGCCCCCGCCGCCCCCGCCGCCCCCGCCGCCCCCGCCGCGCCCACCGCCAACGGCCTGCACAAGGAGAGCGACAAGGACGCCTGAGTGCGCGCACTCGCAACCATGACGCGGAGTGAGACCGTGGAAACCTGTCGCGTTCCGACGACGCGAACTAACCATTAATGTACCTCCCCCGCATGCAGTGACCGATACGCACAGTACGCGCAGTACGCGCAGTGCGTTTCCGAAGTTGCATCAAAAAGTTACGTCACTAGCGATATGTTCGGAAGCATACTCATTTCGGGCGCGCGACGCTGAGGTGAATGTGAGTGGAATAACGTTGACAGCTGCCCGGCACGTCGGCACGTGTCGGCACGTCTCGGCACGTGTCAGCACGTCTCGGCGTGCCGGGTGGCGGAACCGCACGGATCGCGGCATGCCATCATGTCCGGATCCTACACTAAAGCTCGAGCTCTGATTTTAACAGTTTTTCAATGGAAACTTGTAAAAAATCTTTGTCCATCGAAAAATCTTGCCTTCATTTTCTCGTAAATATTAAAACTAAAACCACTACAGTTGGTTTTCCACGTTTTTAATATTAATTAATTAGCACAAATTGTAAATGTTTCGATGTGTTAAACTATTCGCCATATCAAAGTGGGGTCAAGTTTTAAAAGTTTTAATTTTTGATACTTGTGGCGTGTATTTTATTAAATATTAATTAAGCGCAAGTCGTCGTGTCGTGTCGTGTGTGGTGTCGTGTCGTGTTCTGTGAAATTTTAGTGAGTGCCGGAACTTTAGTAGATTACTATTAAGGTAAATCGTGAACTGGATCGAAATATGTGGCGAAAAATAACCAATTACCTACTAATAATGATGCAATAATTGTACGTAGTTAATTCCAATAATCGGAATAGACACGAGAAACCGAACGACTAGTCTGAAAGTTATCTAAAACTGACCGAACGTTAGGGAATGTGTAGGTGTCCCGCGCGCGCCGCGTTACCTCTAGTGGAATTATTTATTGTGTCGACGTGTGGCGCCGCGTGTCGTCGTGTGGCGCCGCGTGCCGTCGTGTGGCGCCGCGTGCCGTCGTGTGGCGCCGCGTGCCGTCGTGTGGCGCCGCGTGCCGTCGTGTGGCGCCGCGTGCCGTCGTGTGGCGCCGCGTGCCGTCGTGTGGCGCCGCGTGCCGTCGTGTGGCGCCGCGTGCCGTCGTGTGGCGCCGCGTGCCGTCGTGTGACCCCGCGTGCCTTCGTGTGGCTCGCTGGGCCCGTGCTTTATAAGTTAGGACTCGTCGTCTCCCGATTTGCAAATGCTCGTATCGAACTTCCAATAGGGAATTCGAGGAGTCCCGTTTAGCGCTTGGCTCGGCTCGGCTCTCGTCGCAGCGGCCCGCGTCTTAGTAAGATAAGTAATGTAGTGGTGGATGTTAGCGGTAAGGTGTATCTGTGTCGTGTCGTGTCGTGGTGTCGGTCGATCTCCTCGTATCTCGCGCTTCCGAGACCGTCTATTTTGTATCCACTTCATTCGTGATCATTTCGTCACGTTCGGTGAAAATAATTTTGATAACGATTTTGAACATTTTTAGTGGAGTTTACCCCGTGTCGGTCGTGTCGTGTGTCGTTGCAGACAGGCTGTTGCCTATACTTGTAGTGGTGTATTCGTGGTGGCATCTGATCATGATGTGACCAGTTAGTTTGCCCGACTTGCCCGAAGCGCAGCATTAGACAATATTGTTGAGTGTGCTTGAATAAGCACCCAATTCCCCTTCCAGCACCAACCATAGACTAGTGGAGCCGTGTGGAGCCGTGTGGCGCCGCCTATAACCAAAGACTGGACTAAATGTATTTTTTTAATAATCTTTAAAATGTACCGTTATTAACCTCGCAGTTGTGATTCACGTAAATCTGAATTCTATTTAAGGGCACACCTACTTATGCCCACTTGAACCAAATTGTATGGTCTTTTTAACTATTTAAATAGTCAATGTGTATAATAATAACTTCCGACGTTGTTAAATTAAAGGGAAATCCAAGGTACCTACGTAATATCTAATGAACGGTTCGACATGTTCCAAGTGTGAATCGATACCAGTGCTGGCGCGGCGCTTCGCCATCGCCAGTGTCGTTGCTGGTGCCTGGTGCCTGGTACACCTGGTGCCCGGCGCCTGGTGCCTGGACTAGGACCGCGGTCATTTCCCTACAATCTCAAATGTTGTACTTGTTCTCGCCAGAGTGTCCAAGTGGCACTTCCACTCCACTTAACTGGCCTGTGCACCGTGTGGCCGAGCACCAGTGCTCTCAAGCAAAGAAAGGGCGTCAGCTAATGAGGTCAAATGGATTCGTCACGGCCATCAGTTTTGGTGCAGATGTCCGCGGCAGTATTGACACGATTCGTTCGCTGTATTAGATTTATTTACATTTAATGTAGCCAATGTCACTCCTGTGCTGTGCCCTAGACGAATCAATCGAATGAGGTGTGTCTCATTGTTCAGAATCCATCAGTGGAGCCGTAAAGCAGGTGTACCGTACGGGTGTACGGTGCGTGTAATGAACCGTGCGCACCTACGTACTTAGCACTTCAAAAACATCACCCTTATGCGCAGTCAGTCGGGTGAAGGTAGTGTAGGTTGGAGCGGAGCGGGCCGGCGGGTATTATTGTTAGTATTGTTTGCCGCGCGTGGCCGCGACTCCGCGCGTGGCCGCGACTCCGCACGTAGCCGCGACTCCGCCGCCGGCGCAGAGTCGCCGCTGACCAAGTCCCCGAGTGTGAAGACTTGTATGTAAGTTATAAGTGAGTTGTATTTATATGGTTGAGGTTTCGGTTACACGTATATAATTTCCTTGTCGCGGCTGAGCAGGGCACCTCGGGTTCGTGGTACGTGCGCGTACGTTGTGCACGTACGCGCACGTACGCGCCCTCGAGCGCCGCGACGAGGACGGACGGACGCCGACTTGTATATATTAGTGATATATAATTGACTATATTAGTGATCGTTGTGTAAGTCGTAACTTAATCATGTTCTGTTGTCCAAATTTTGTGGAATGTGCTTTTTGAGAATCTACTTTTTTGTAATAAATTGATGGACTATTGTACTGCTTGGTTTTATTTGATGAATGAAACGGTGTCTAATATAGAATAGTATATTGTTCGATTCAATGCCATAACTAACATTTATTCCTTTCGCAAGACAAGTAAAACAATTGATACAATATAAACATTCAGTCGAAATTTAAAAACATTCATTTACTTACAAAATACCCTTAACTAATCGACTATGTCTCAGTTTTAAATTGAATTAAATTTATTTGCAAGTTAAAGTATTGGACGTTAAACAAGACACTAAATATTATGAAATAGACTAAACTTACAGCACAGATTAAATACTAGGTACTCACAACGAGAGCGGACCTCGGCCCATCGCCGCCTTATCACATCGCTCTGTCGCGAGGCTGCGGCCGTCTGTCGCAGGCGTGCGGCCCGTGCACGTGCGCGTGCACGTGCACGGGCACGTGCACGCGCACGCAGCAGTCGTGTCAGTGAATGAGGAAATATGATGCATAGAAAGGTGGAACTCGTTCGAGCGCCGGGGTCAGTCGCTGGCGGGGTGCAGCGCCAGCGCGGGCGCCGCGCCGAACGGCACGCGGTACTCCAGCCGCCGCTCGCTGAAGATCCTGTGCGGCGCGCCCACGTCCGCCAGGTACACGCGGCCCAGGCACGCGGGCAGCTCCACGGGCGCCAGCCCCAGCACGCAGGCGCGCGCCGCCACGCCGGCCCAGCCGCCGCCCGCCGGCTCCAGCGCCAGCGCGCCGCCGCGGGACGCGCGCACCCAGCGGCACGCCTCCTCGTACGGCTCCATGGCGTTGTCGACGAGCGGGTCGTACAGCGCCACCACCACGAGGTCGGGCGCCGGCGGCAGCTGCTCCGGCCGCTCCGCCAGCGGCGTGCCGTCCAGCGCCAGCGCCGCCAGCTCGCGCGCCAGCGCCGGGCACGCGGGCGCCGCCGCCCGCCCCACCACCAGCGCGGCCAGGCGCGCGCCCCGCGCCGCCAGCAGCCGGCCCGCCGCCAGCCCGGCCGCGCCGCCGCCGTGCGCGCCCGCCACCACGGCCACCAGCGGCGCCTGGTGCGCGTTGCGCGCCTCCAGCCGCCGCGCGCCGCCCACCAGCCGCAGCGCCACGTCGGCCGCCGCGCGCGCCACCATCGCCCGCGCGAACTCGGCCAGCCCGCGCCGCGCCAGCCCCTCCCACAGCTGGCGCCGCACCGCGCCCGCCACGCTGGGCACCGCCACGCCCGCGTCCGTCACGTAGTCGCGCGCGCCGCGCAGCGCCGCCGGCACCGCCATGCCCCCGCCCCCGCCCCCGCCGCCGCCCCCCCCGCCCAGCACGTTCTCGTCGTGGCGGTACTTGCTCTCGTCGGCCGTGCGCACCACGTCCGGCCGGGAGTGGCGCATGGTGGCCCAGACGGCGCGCTTGTCGAACAGCGCCAGGTTGCCCTCGAAGTCGAAGTCGTCGCAGAGCGCGGGCTCGGCGGCGTCCCCGAAGCACGCCTCGTTGCGGCGCCGCGCCTTGTCCGCGCCCCCCGCCCCCGCGGCGCCCCCGCCCGCGCCCCCTCCCTCGCCGCGCCCCCCCCACTGCGCGCGACTCTTCGGCGTTGAACCGCTGTTGCCGTAGCTACCTGCGGTAGATATACTTCATGTACAGATTTGTTTTAAGTTTTTGGTTGTTTTCCTCGCCCTTCCCATGCCCGCTTGAAGAATTCAATTTTATCACTATAACATACATAACAGCTTTTTAAGAAAGTAGTGTAATGTGAAAATTAAAAACTCAATTAGATAATACTTGTAGCATTAATTGAGAAACAAGCTATAGTGTCCAGTGTCAGTAGTTAAATTCACAGGATAAGTAAGCTTCACTCACCGGCGAAGGTGTTGTTGTTATTCCTCGGCTGTATGTCGAGTGGCTTGGTGGCGCCCCCCGCCGCCGCCGCCCCCGCCCCCGCCCCCGCCCCCAGGCTCCCGCCGCCCTTCTTGCCACTCTTGCCGCTGGTCACATAACTGGATACACTTTGGTTACCTGACACTGGAAAATAACACTGATGTTTTATATTTATTATTATTATTATTAAATTATTCAGTTACAACAAAAATTACATTGCACAATGGGCGCACTCAATACCTAAAGGCATTCCCTACCAGCTAACCCTTGTAGTGTGGAACAGTATTGCCTACATGCACCAAACTGTCAAAGCTCCTAAGCAATAACTTTTCTTGCTTGTCAGTTCTTAAATTCGGACCGTTAAGAACTGTCAAGCGGGTTAAGCGCTTAGGAGCTTTGACATTTTGGTGCAAGTAGGCATATGGGTAGTGTGCTACTTATGGGGAATCGTCAAGGCAAATTTCCATTCATAATTCATAATCTTTATTTGCGAAACACAGGTAAAAAGAGTTGGTAAAAAAATGTTGATGAGTTCAGCTGTGCTCTACTTGACAGCGTGCAAAATAACATCATTTAAGAGAAAAAATACAATCATGCAACATTAAATAAAATCAATTTCATTACATTATTACATTACATTAGGTATACATTATTATTATTATAACTAGCCTGTACTGTCCCACTGCAGGGCAAAGGCCTCCCTACCTTTCTTCCACAATATTCTGTCCAGTGCTGCAGTGAGCCAGTCAGGTTGGTATTTATCTAGCTCATTGCGCCATCTTCGCCATAATAATATAATTATAATATAATACATTATAATCAAAAGTAATAAAAAATAAATGTTTGTCATAAAGATATTCTGTTACACTGTAATAAGCTTTTTCTGTCAGCAATTTCTCAACTTTTTGTTTAAATAAATTAATTGAGTCAGTTTCTAAAATGTCATTTTACCCCGATTTATTCAGTTATTTATTCAGGCAAATAAATATCATTTCATTTCATTTATAATTCAAGATTTTTTTTATAAACAAAGAAGTGTCATGATAAAGAGACAGGTCAGGGTTAAAAACGAGTTTATACCACGGATCACTATTACTAGTAATGGCGCGCGGTTTTGCTTGTGCGATAGTTTCCTATTTTACCTAAATAATTCTTAAGGTACTTTAGAACACTGATAAGTAGGTAGAATAGGAAATAGAATTTATGAATTTATACTTCTGAGATATTAATCATAATATTATGCAAAGGTGCATAGCAGATTTATTTTTATTTATTGAACACCAACACAGTATACACTAACACATTTTTTTTTGGATTTTTTTATATTTTTTTTGTTAGATTCCTAACAAAAATTCATTCGATTCACACAAATGCACACGAGAAGCGAAAAAAGAACGCATTCGACTTCATAAACGGACAAGAGACGAATAAAATTAACAAACACACGTTTAGGTCAAAATCCAAAAATTGTTTCGAACTTCTGTGAATTACTACTATGATACCAATGTCTTAAAATATTTTTGGCTAATATTTTTTCGTTAAAAAAATAAATAAAATATAATAATCAGTACAAAACCATTGCTATTTTCCATTCTATGGACATTGACTAGAAAATAAACCGTACCATAAGTATTTAGGAAAATTGAGTAAACGTCTCTTTGATAAGTATTTTTTAGGGTGGTAACACCTTTGTTTACAAAAAAAATATTGAATTCTGAATCGGGGTATAGGTAAATGATTATGAATTCTCGGTGCCATACAAAATATACTCCTACTAAACATTTCGGTTTGCAAGGTGGTTGGCTCAGTTTGCCAACATGGCGCTTACTTTTGACTCTTTGAAATAAGTTAATATTACATTTTACAAACATTATTACCTCATACATGTTCCATACAAAATGTTTCGGACAAACTCAAAAAGTATGCCGTATTATAGTATTTTCTTCACACTATTCGTTTCATCTATGTTTTCCGATCGTGTCAACAAAAATTAGTAAGGTTTCATACTTTAATTTAGATTTTATAAGTGTTTTTAAATTAGTAGTGTTAATTTTAAAGCACATATAAAATCGTAGTGTTTACATTCGCAACATGCAAGAGAAGTGTGCACCTCACCTGCCGGAGAGTGCCCGTTGGCAGCGCCGGCCTGCCCGTGTGTGGCCTGCAGCGCCTCGCAGACGGTGGCGCGCGCACGCCGCGCCCCTCCCCCCTCCGCCCGCGGCGAGATGATGCGCAGCTCCTTGATGTCCGCAGCACTGCACAACGACGTCAACAACAGACTAAGAAGCGCCTGCTTCTCTACAACCTTATAGGTCTCTACAAAACACAGATCCCACGTACTTGAGTGTCACTTGAGGTTTCGGGTACTGAAATCCGTTCCTGAAGGCCTTGGTGAGTGTGATTGTGGTGCCATCCGTCTCCGCGATGGTGCCCTGATAGCAACCTAGCGTCTCTCCGCAGTTCACCGACACTGCATATCCGGCCCAATCGGACATTGTAGGCTATCTGCGGTGCGGTGGCTGCTTTACATAGAAGAGGTAAAGTTGAAAACTTCTATTTTATTACACAAAATCCAGGGACATTATTTAGAAAAACACAACAAACTCTAAGCGCGTTGTTGATTCGTCACGAGCTCACGAGTTCCTTGATTGCAATGCTACCATTAAGAATTTCTAAAAAAGTACGAAAATCTGCATAATAAAGTACCTTTTTTTTTTTTTCTAAGAACCTAAGTTCTTCAGTTTTGGCTTCACTACAAAGGTATATAGCACAGATCTAAATTTAAGTAGATCCAGCAAGTAGACGTACCTTGCGCGTTTCAATCCTGATTTATTATCAGGATTGAGTTCGATTGAAATCAGTCTGCTTTCGACCGTTGCCGTGATATCACGTCTCGGTCAGAAACAAAAATGGTCAATTGCTCCGTATTAAGTTGTAAAAATAACTCTAATTCCGTTGGCAGACAAAAAGGAGATATTTCCTTCCACAGGTAAGTACTTTTTGAGTTGATATTCCTCTTATTTAATTTAAAATAAATTAATTTATATTTTGTTTCGCTGCGAAAGACCTGTACTATGACAAAAACGCTGTGTACCTATTGCTACCGTATCGTAACCTCAACACTTCCATTGCGGCTTTTACTTGACACGGTTGTAGGTTTTGTAATACAAAGTGCGCATTAAAAATTGCGACGATCGATACTAAGGGTTGCCAATACCATCGTGGTACGAGGAGTATGCTCATTTGTCTGTCAAATATAGAGAATAGTGATGTTTTTTTATATTTTAACTCGATTATTCGATTGAATCAATACTTGAGACAGAAGAATGAAGTTTTTGATGAATAACATAATTTCAGCTTTCCAAAGGATCCAAAGGCTAAAGAAAAATGGATTTACGCGATATTTTTTTTATTTTTTTCTCGTTTGAATTATTGAACTTTGTCCCTAAAGGGTCAGTTTCATTTAGAATTACCTCTTGTTGTATATTATCTTCATCTATATTAATATGAAATACTTCTCTCTCCTTTTTCTTTTTCTCATAATGTTTTTTCAAATTAATGCGCCATTTCTCACGCTGTTCCTTTTTTTGTTCTTCGGTTTTTTCATTTATTCTTAAATTTTTCCCTTTATTTTGCGATTTAATATAATTTTCTTTACCCTTTTGTTTAAGTTTTTCACTTAACTTCGGGTCAGATTTCATTTTTTTATAGTGCTCTCTTACTAGCTTTTCTCTTCGCCTCTAATATTTCTTCTCGAGTTTTCGTACGTCGAGCTATTTCCATGCCCTACAAATAAATAGCATAAAATGTTAGTGTACTTATACTTAAAATTTATAAATTAGATAATATTGAAATATAAAGTAGATAATAATAATGATATCGTATGACCGAAATGTTTAAGTACCTACCCAAATTTCAAAAAGTTTATTCGGTTCGGTCTACCTCATTTGTCTGTCTACTACCTCATTCTTCTGTCGATAGAAAATCGACTCGGTCAGAACGAATCGATATTATATCGACAGAAGAATGAGGTAGTAGACAGAGGAATGAGGAAGATAAAAATGCCTAAATAATGATAAACTAAATATTGATATTTATGTTTACCTATCTTTCCAAATTCAGGAAGGTACTTATAGAAACATTTCGGTCTTACTAAATCATCATAATTATCTATAGGTACCTACCTAATATTTTATTTATGAATATTTAAAATAAGACTAAACAAGTTAAATCTGAATAGGTACTTACTTTAAAACTGAGAGGATGAACACTGCTAACGTAAATTTAGCGTGCGCGGTGACGACCACCCGCTTCTAACGCTGGTAGCTTACTGACGAAAGATAGTGGACCAAGCGGGAGGCGGCGCGGGCAGCGGGGTACGCGGCGCGAGCGCTTCATCGGCGGCGATCCCTTTGAATCGGTTTGGCGATGCGTATTCGAATTGAAATCGCGCAGCTTGACGCAGCATTTGTTTCCCAGCACTAAATTGCTCTTGTGACGTCATAGTCGGTACGAAAAAGTTGACACGCTTGGTTTCCATACAGTTTGAGGCGGTTGCTGGATCTACCTAGATTTTATGTCTGTGGTATATAGCCAGTGTCAAGTAATTGGAGAGATTATTTTGTCATAAGTCAGAGTCGATAAGTCAAGTCATGCCCCTGTAAAGTAGTGGTGGTTGCGACTTTACTAGAGGCTTCTTTGGAGTTATGGAGGCAACACGAAAAGTCACGTTTTACAGCATTACACTATTCACCAACACTCATACACGTTCACGAGCACTTAATGGATAAAAAACCACCGTTTTTACACTTAAACACTCAAAGTTATACAAGTTTTGTCAATTAATTTAATGCCGCCAATGCGCCATTTTTCATGTTCCCGCCAAAACTCCAATAAAGTATACTACTCGTAATATACATTTTTAGACAGATTCGGCTGCAGGGTCACTATAAAAATAGGTTTCTAGCATGTACTCGATGAACGTAGTGATCCTATAGCTGTATCTCGTACTTAATGATGATTCGAAATTGCTACATTCTCGAAGATAATAAGATGTGATGTAATGAATGACTGAATTGACGAAGAGGTATGAATGGATGTAGAAGGTACGTCAATCAAACTTTTTAGTACGTACTGGCAGCACTGCTAAAATAAAATGTTACAAAAGAGACACATTGACATTGACACCTAACTAAAAGGCAGTCAAAGTCACAAAAAGGTTAAATGTCGAGTTTTGGCAGGAACGTGAAAAATGGCACATTGGCGGCATTAAATTAATTGACAAAACTTGTATAACTTTAAGTGTTTAAGTGTAAAAACGGTGGTATTTTATCCAATAAGTGCTCGTGAACGTGTATGAGTGTTGGTGAATAGTGTAATGCTGTAAAACGTGACTTTTCGTGTTGCGTCCAAAACTCCATAGAAGCCTCTAGTAAAGTCGCAACCACCACTACTTTACAGGGGCATGACTTGACTTATCGACTCTGACTTATGACAAAATAATCTCTCCAATTACGTGACACTGGCTATATACCTTTGATGTGAAGCCAAAATTAAAGAAACTGAAAAAAAAAAAAAAAAGTTAAGTGTCAGTTTTACAGAACCGGCTTCTCTATAGGGCGGAAAAAGGGCGAAAGGGGCGCGACCAGGCCCGTACTTCTCCAGCTCCGCCATCATGCGTCCACACGCGAGCTAAACGAGCATGCACAGCCTTGATAATAAAAAAATCTAAATTCTATTTATTGACACGGATGGTCGAAGGGCAAGTGTATGGGACTGTTTGCGACACTGTCTGTGACCTCAAAGTCAAAGTGCAAATAGAAATAGTTCTTCAAGATTCTACGACTTACGTAACGTAGATATTTTAATAATATTCACGACTTGAAAACAAGAGAACACGTACGTTAAGTTTTTATTTAAAATTGAAAAGCACTTTCTACTTCTGACACTAGAAACTGAGGAGAAACATTTTAGCAAAAAGTTTAAATATTGAGCTTCTTTTATGTGGAGAAATGTCTATCAGATCTCGATTTTCTATTATGGTCGAGATTTGAAAGTTAAAGACCTCCCATACATACCTACTTATTTTTATGAATGTCAGCCCAGTATTTGAAAAAAATACCTTATACTACAAGGCCGCACGCAACCAAGCATTGCATACATATTCGATGTTTTGAAAGAACCGTGTTGCGAAAGTTGGTTACATCAACATGCCTCGTTTTGATTATAAAATTACGTATTGTCTACACAGACAACCTAGGATTTCTCTCGAAGCGCGTTAGCGTTATTACCGAGCAGCGGCAATAAAATCAAACCTTACGCCGCCTCTGCTCACGCACAGAAAAGCATTTCATTTTCATTGCACACTTAAACGTAGTGGTTATATTCTCTTTGATTGCACTGTCTGTCTGGCGCAGAGGGGAATAATTTGAATTTACGTAGACTAGAATTATTTATAACACATTTTGTATGTTAAACAACAACATTTAGATAGGTACTATGTATTGGTTGATAAAACAAATGATCTGTAAATAACTACAGTTTAATTTATGTAATTGTTGGTTCTTGGTACCTTACCTAGACCACGGAGGAATAAAGTACCTAGACGACTTGGCGAAGGAGGAGCATAGTATTTTTTATTTAGTTAAGTATTGTGTAAAAAGTATTTTGAACTTGGACGAGCAAGCAGCCTCCTTCCGGCTCTGGGCGAGATGGCAAGTATTATTTTACATTTGTGTTCCTGAGGCCAATTTGTGTAATATATAGCCCTAATTATTATTACTTATGTGAAAATGTGCTACTTACTTTAATTTTTAGTAATAATTTTTTTGCAAAGCAAGAATGATTCTTATCATAATATGATCCTTACCAGCAACAGAATCCATTTTAAGTTTTTTCAGTTCAAGAAAAGAAGGTGACTTTTTTTTAAATCGTTAGAATCAATTTCCTTCAAAAGTACTCATGAGATTGAAAAAAAATATGCAGTTATTTACTAAATATATTTATATAATTTGTTGATATGCAGTTATTGTTTTCATATAACTTGAGGGTATGACTGCTTTCACGACTTTTCTCTTACTCTCGTGGTTTCGAACTTGGCCATCAGTGCCCTTCTCAAAAAACCACCCTGCATACTAAATAAGTACCTATTAATATTATTATGTCATGTTTAGTTGTAAGAAGAGTTCAATAAATACGAAATACCTACTATTAGGCAAAGTAATACCAAAAAAAATTTTAAGCCAATTTGTCCCCAACTCTTAGCCCGAAGAAGTTAATAAGTTATTTCAATAAAAAAATATATTAAGTTTCAAAATTAATTGAATTTAATAAAATATAAGTAATTTTTATGTAAATCATTCATTCATTCATCCATTGAATTATTATTATTACCAATTTCTGATATATATGCTCCAGGATGCTCTGTGATTCTCCGAGGTCAATCACCGAGCATTGTAATAATATTGCATGTATTAAATTTAATTAATAACTTTAAAAAACTATGCCGTACTGTGCGCCAATGTGTGCAGGCCATAACATTGTAACGGGTATTTATCGTGCTCACCTCATCTATTTTTGTGTCCTGAACGTTTCAACTGTATATGTGGTCATGGGGTACGGGTCTACGAAGAACTACAACAGTAAAATTAATTATTAATGTTATTGGGCTACCAGACAAGGTTTTATGACAGTAGTCCAGTCCTCATGCCGGCAGACCGGAGGTCGGTGGTCGTCGCGGGCGTGGCTCATTGGTCAGACCACTCGGTCCACCGAATAGAGATAGGCTGTTCCCAATGCGTCCCCCTGAGACCAGCTTTGGATTCGCTGCATGTAGGTAAGTGTTGTTGGCGTTCATGTGCTCAGGTGCGGGTGGGGCGGGCGGAGGCCGTGGGCGCGACGTGCATCAAAGAGAACGCGGGCGGGCGTGCGGCGGTGGGCGGGCGTGCGCTGGGCGGCGCGCTGGCGTTGGCGGCGCTGCTGCTGGGCGGCGCGGCGCTGGTGGAGGAGGCACTGCCGGAGCCGCTGACGCGCGCCGCGCCGCCGCACCGCTTCATCGCGGAGATCGCGCACGAACACCTCGTCAACCTCACGTCCATCGGGCCCCGGGTCAGAGCGCCGCCTTCCTGTGTCGTGTTGTACCTATGTGGCGTGTGCATGAGTGGAGTGGTCGCGCGCAGGTGGCCGGCAGCTACGAGAACGAGGTGCTGGGCGTGGGCGTGGTGGTGGCGGCCGTGCGCGGCGTGGCGCGCGCCGCCTCGCCGCACGTGCGCGTGGAGCTGGACCTGCAGCTCGCGTCCGGCGCCTTCCCGCTCGCCTTTCTGGACGGCATGAACCACGTGTACCGCGACGTGAGCAACGTGGTGGTGCGCGTGTCTCCCGCCGGCGCCGCGCCCGGGCCGCGCCACGCGCTGCTGCTCAACTGCCACATCGACACCGTGCCCGACAGCCCCGGTGAGTCCGACACCGTGCCCGACAGCCCCGCTGAGTCCGGCGACGGAGGAGGCCTACACCCAGCCGTATGTGTCACCTGCAGGCTGCACCTCCCATAAGCGGTCGGCCCCGCTTGCCGCTAATGAGCCGATCGATAATGGCATTCCATTTAGAAACTCATTACGCAACATACTTGGATCAATTTACGAAGATTCGTTGATTAATTTCTGACCCACTTCTACAAGAAGCACGGTTATCACTCGGCCCCGCAATGTTTTGGCCGCTGATAATAAATTGGTTTGCTGAATTGTACTTACGTCATATTACACTATTTTAGGTACTTCTGGGAAAATGTAATATCTATGCTCCCTTACGTAGGTAGGTAAATAAACCAAAAAATATTATGGACATTTCACATAAAGCCATCTAGCCCCAAACTTAGCAGAGCTTGTTCTTTGGGAACCAGATGGCTGGTAGAATACTTAAATATTTTTTTTTTTGTAAATGCATACATACCTACCTACCTACATAGAAAACACCCAGACTCAGGAAAAACAAACATCTACATATGTTCGTCACACAAACATTTGTTCCGAAGCGGGAATCGAATCCGCGACACCGGGCGTGGCAGTCCAACACACTTGCCATTCGACCATTCGTGTCATCAGGTCAGGTAGGTAGTGTAGGTACCTATCTAGTATTGGCGCGATGTTTCCTCAGTGGCCGGGGGCGGTCTCCTGATCGTTCCTGACTATCATATATCATTTTCATTACACTATGGGACCTCCCACATCCATTTGCCAATATCCATCATAGTTTCATATATAATATACTCATTCATTAAAATGTGATCGGTTTGTAGTCATTGAAAATTTAAAATAGGGCTTGCGCCCTTCGGATATGTCCAGTTTCAAATGGAAATGATCGATCCATCCAAACGACGAATAGTTGGTGATCGTGTACCTATCTACTAGGGCTTTCAGTCTCGATGACTTTCTTAGTCCCGGGAAAAATTAATCGAGACTCGATGCGGTCTCGAAATTCCCGGGAAAAACGAGACTTTCAAGACTAATTTAATAGTACATAAAGGCACACTCATAGGAATGGCATTTAGGCATTTTATGGCGTATTAGCGAACACATCACAGTTTAACTTTACAATCCAGTATTTGATGATGTTCGGTGATGTCCGATGTTCCTGATTTATCAAAAAAAGGAAAATCGAAAATCAAAATACACGAATTCTAACCGATAGTATGGCTATACTAAAAGCACTAGATAGCAATACTTGCGACTCAATGCTCGTTAACGAGTGCCACCGAGCACTGGAGGGAATAACCCAAACCAACCGAATAACACTCCAGTGGATTAAGGGGCACAGTAACTCATTAGGGAACGACGCCGCAGACGAGTTAGCTTGAAAATTATTAGCCGAGACTCCCGGGATGAAAGCCTTACTATCTACCTACGGACGCGAGACGCGACAACTGCATTACAGATGGAAGAATCTCATAAATTTGCAAATCTCGCTGCTTTCGCGCGGGGGGTCACGTAGTATGGGTTGGGTACGTTCCCTAACCTACTCGGGTGCGGGTCGCGATATCATTACGAACATAATACACGGTCAAATTTTAATCACCATAAAAAAAAATACGCAGTCAGTTGCCGTTACTGAACACATCTAAGGCAAAAAAAAATGATAAATGATAAAAAAAATATATGTATTTTTTTTTATGAATACCAAAAATTAAGTAATTATTGGGCAAACTAATCCATTGATACGTTTTTTACACCAACTAGTCCACCTGTACGCACACATTGAAACATGTGTGATTCCATTTCATCCATAAGCTCGGCAAAAGCGGGTAAAATCGTGTACCACCGTGAATACTCGTGAGTGGATGTATTGCTTTGCGTATGCGCGTCTCGCTCTTTAGTACATCGCAGTTCGGAGGCGAGAGCGCACGCGCGCGCACGGTCACTCCGCAATCAAAAAACTCCCGCGATCACTTATGCTAGGGGCCTGGGGCTACACATTATCGCGTGATAATTCGTGTCGCGATAAAAACATCGGTTATCGGTGACAAGAAGTCTACATCTTCAGTCTGCAGTTGTCTTTGATGAAAACCCTTTGAAGCGTGCTACTTTACCGACAGTGCCGTGATGTGCATTCGTGTTCACCCGAATACATCGCGATGCGATGTACGAACGAACTACTTGTTGTGATACCTCGAATATTCGCCGATACCCGCTAATCGCAATGTTACCGTAGCTTTACCAATTCACATCTCGCGAGTGCGCGCTAATTCTCGTGAAAACACCAAAGTTTCAGTGAAGTGTTCAAACTCAGAGTCACCAAGACAACTTAGCTATGAAACTATGCTATAACTTTAGTATGTCGCGCGGGTGTACCAACGCGTTGGTACAACGGCCGTTGCAACGGCTGCTAGACCACGCTATTTACGCGCTGTCACTCGCTCAGGGACGAAGGTAATCACAACACGATTTTACACTTATTTCTAATCATTTTGTGTTGGGATGTTTGGATAGTTGAATACGTACCTAGCTTCTAGTAAGTAGGTAGAATCTACAGGAAACCAACCAACCAACGCGGACCGGTAGGAATATGTAATCTCAAGGACGAAGGCGAGCGAGCGAGTAAAACAGTGTGCAAAAGGGATAGCTATGTTATGTTATGAATCACGACGCGTATTCAGAGTTCATTTATAACTGTATTGTCCATAATTTTGGGCAGGATATCTGAAAAGTTTAGCCTGTCATAACTTTGCCATTGTTAAGTAACTGATAGTTTTTACTTTACTTTTACAATGTCGTACATATTCTGTATTGCCCAATTTTTTTTTTTGGTAATTAAAAAATGACCGTGTATACAGGGCGTCCCACGGATATGCCACATGGAGGATAAGTACCTTTAATATTGTAGATGGAACATTTTACTAACTACTTTAAGAAGACATTATTTGAATTTAAACTACATTCATAGATACTTAAATAATTTCATGCTTGAACTGGGAATCGAACCCGTTACACGACAAAAATAATCACCTGTAGTAAAATAAATGTAAAAATTCATGGTCTTCCTTTTCTTTTTTTTTTCTTTTTTAATTTTTTTTTTTAATTATTAGGTTCACTAATTGAAATAATCACTAAAACATAATTTTTTTTTGACTTAACTACTTATAAAAGAAATCAGTGTTATTTCTAAGAACAGTGAACACTGCATGCGTTGTGTGGACATGTTTAGTATGTAAAACTATTTAAATTTAAGCATAAAAAAAATTTGTATTTAACAATAATTAGTTTCTAATTAAATAAGTACAAAAAAAAAAACAACGATAGTATAGTAAAAACAAAAAAAGAAAATTAAAAGAGGTTTACATAATGGCTTTTAGAATATTTGTTTTGGCAGAGGCCAAAGAACCAAAGAAAATGTCATAATGATTTCGTATTCCGATATAATAACTAAGCATTCTATGTAACGGTGAATGTTGTCCGACGTTCGTGCGACAGAGGAGTAGTCTGAAGCCTTTTCTGTTTACTAGGCGGCTACCAGGTCGGGGCACCTCTATGTTGATGTTCTGTAACATATCTGGACAGTCTATAAGGTTTTATTTGTGACACTATGTTATTTAGCAAACAATTATCCTTATGATGTGAAAACCTTTCGATCGGTACCTATGATAAAGCTACAGTGTGCGTGCGCAGGCGCCAGCGACGACGGCGCGGGCTGCGCCGTGCTGCTGGAGACGCTTCGCGCGCTGACGGCGGGCCGCGCGCCGCCGCCGCGCCACGACGCCATCTTCCTGTTCAACGCCGCTGAGGAGAACGTGCTGCAGGCCTCGCACGGCTTCATCACGCAGCACAAGTACGCCGCGGCCCCGGCCCCGGCCCCCGCCCTGGCCCCGGCCCCGGCCCCCGCCCCCGCCGTGTGCCGCGCACCCCCTGTACCGCGCGTGTGTGCCGCAGGTGGGCGGGCGCGGTGCGCGCGTTCATCAACATCGAGGCGTGCGGCGCGGGCGGCCGCGAGGTGCTGTTCCAGGCGGGGCCGCACCAGCCCTGGATCGTGGAGGCGTACGCGGGCGCGGTGCCGCACCCCTTCGCCTCGTCGCTGGCGCAGGAGCTGTTCGAGAGCGGGCTGATCCCGGCCGACACCGACTTCCGCATCTTCCGCGACTTCGGCAACCTGTCCGGTGAGTGAGGGGCGGGGGGAGGGGCAGGCGGAGGTGGAGGGGAGGTCGGGCTGACGCGCGCGTGTTGCAGGCGTGGACCTAGCGTGGAGCGCCAACGGCTACGTGTACCACACGGCGCTGGACACGGCGGAGCGCGTGTCGCGCGCCGTGCTGCAGCGCACGGGCGACAACGTGCTGGCGCTGGCGCGCGGCATGCTGGCGAGCGAGCGGCTGGGCGCGGGCGGCGCGCGGGACGCGGACGAGCGCCAGCCCGTGTTCTTCGACGTGGCGGGGCTGCTGGTGGTGAGCGCGCGCGCGCCGGCCGCGCTGGCCGCCGCCGCGCTGGCGCTGCTGCTCACGCTCCTGCACGTGCACCTGGCCGCGCAGCACGCGCGACGACAGCGTGAGTGCGGGGCGCCGGGGCGGGGCTGGCGGGGCGGGGCGGGCGCGGGTGACGGATGCGCACGTGTTGCAGTGTACGTGCGCGCCGGCGCGTGGTGGGCGTGCGCGGCGCGCGGTGCGGGCGTGTGGGCGGGCGCGGCGGTCGCGGGCGTGGGCGCGGCGTCCGGCGTGGGCGCGCTGCTGCACGCGGCGGGCGCGCGCCTCTGCTTCTACTCGCAGCCGTGGCTGCTGGCGCCGCTGTACGCCGCACCCGGTACGTGCCGCGCCGCTCCTGCACCTTCCGCCGCGGGGCGGTGGTGTGAGCGTGTGTGGTGTCGCAGCGTTGGCGTGCTCGTGGGCGGCGTGCCTGCGGGGCGGGCGCCGGCTGCGCGCGGGCGGCGCGGGCGGGCTGGCGGCGCGCGGCTGGTGGGCGGGCGCGGCGCTGCAGCAGGGCGGTGCGCTGTGCTGCGCGCTGGCGCTGGGTGCGTGCGCGGCGCGGGGGCTGCGCGCCGGGTTCGTGCCGTGGCTGTGGTGCGCGCTGCCGAGCGCGGCGGGCTGCGCGCGGCTCGCGGTGGGCGGGCGCGGCCCCCCCGCCCCCTGGTGGTGGGCGGGCGGCGCGCTGCTGCCGGCGCTGCAGACGTGCTGCCTGGCGCTGAGCTCGCTGCGCATGTTCGTGCCCATCGCGGGCCGCGCCGGTGACCCACCGTTGCCGCCCGACGTGAGTGCGCCTCAACCCCCCCCCCCCCCCCACGCGGTCGTCCTCACTCTCATCACCCCCCATGGTGTCGGCAGGTGGTGCTGGCGGCGCTGACGGGCGCGCTGGCGCTGGGCGGCACGTGCTGGCTGCAGCCGCTGCTGCTGGCCGCCGAGCCGCGCCACGTGCGCACTCTTGTACGTACAGACAACGTCATAGATAAGTATCCCCCTTGCATTATAATACCCAGCTTCAGATCCCTTTAAATCACCGTCACAATGAATGGAGAAGTTTTGCCTTTAAAAAATAGATTATATTTGTACAACCGTATGCAAGCCTAAAAATAATTTTACTACAATTTTTTTAAAAGATTTAGCTAGCTGAGTGTTTTGTGCAAGGAAGATACTTATCTCTGACGCTGTCTGACGTACATTACCGTTGGGCACTCACGACCGACACACTGACATGCGTGGACTCTATACCCATCTATATCTATACTACATATGTCTACAACTCCTAAAACGAAATTTGTGACAAATCTTCAATCAAAGCCAGTCAAGTTGTATATAAATGTGTTTGTTTATGAGTGTAATGTACGTCAAACTTTGGAATGATGTATATTTCACGCCGCAGCGGCTCATGGTGGGGTGTGTGTAGATATGGCTGCTGCTGGGCGCGTGTGCGTGCGCGTGCGCGGCGTGCGTGAGCGGGGCGGGCGGCGCGCCCTACTCGCCCACCACGCCGCAGCGGCTCATGGTGGGGTGTGTGTAGATATGGCTGCTGCTGGGCGCATGTGCGTGCGCGTGCGCGGCGTGCGTGAGCGGGGCGGGCGGCGCGCCCTACTCGCCCACCACGCCGCAGCGGCTCATGGTGGGGTGTGTGTAGATATGGCTGCTGCTGGGCGCGTGTGCGTGCGCGTGCGCGGCGTGCGTGAGCGGGGCGGGCGGCGCGCCCTACTCGCCCACCACGCCGCAGCGGCTCATGGTGGGGTGTGTGTAGATATGGCTGCTGCTGGGCGCGTGTGCGTGCGCGTGCGCGGCGTGCGTGAGCGGGGCGGGCGGCGCGCCCTACTCGCCCACCACGCCGCAGCGGCTCATGGTGGGGTGTGTGTAGATATGGCTGCTGCTGGGCGCGTGTGCGTGCGCGTGCGCGGCGTGCGTGAGCGGGGCGGGCGGCGCGCCCTACTCGCCCACCACGCCGCAGCGGCTCATGGTGGGGTGTGTGTAGATATGGCTGCTGCTGGGCGCATGTGCGTGCGCGTGCGCGGCGTGCGTGAGCGGGGCGGGCGGCGCGCCCTACTCGCCCACCACGCCGCAGCGGCTCATGGTGGGGTGTGTGTAGATATGGCTGCTGCTGGGCGCATGTGCGTGCGCGTGCGCGGCGTGCGTGAGCGGGGCGGGCGGCGCGCCCTACTCGCCCACCACGCCGCAGCGGCTCATGGTGGGGTGTGTGTAGATATGGCTGCTGCTGGGCGCGTGTGCGTGCGCGTGCGCGGCGTGCGTGAGCGGGGCGGGCGGCGCGCCCTACTCGCCCACCACGCCGCAGCGGCTCATGGTGGGGTGTGTGTAGATATGGCTGCTGCTGGGCGCGTGTGCGTGCGCGTGCGCGGCGTGCGTGAGCGGGGCGGGCGGCGCGCCCTACTCGCCCACCACGCCGCAGCGGCTCATGGTGGGGTGTGTGTAGATATGGCTGCTGCTGGGCGCGTGTGCGTGCGCGTGCGCGGCGTGCGTGAGCGGGGCGGGCGGCGCGCCCTACTCGCCCACCACGCCGCAGCGGCTCATGGTGTTCCACACGCGCCGCACCGTGCACGCCGCCGCCGCCGCCGACGACGTGACCGACACCTTCTTCTGGATCCCGCAGCTGGACGTCAACACGCCGCACTCGCTCGACAAGTATGGTAACTGCGCCCCTCCCCCCGCACCCCGCACCCCCTCCCCCCGCCGCCGAGCCGGCCGCGCCTCCATGTCGTCGTGTTGCAGCGGAGGAGGCGGCGCGGGCGGAGCGCGTGAGCGCGGCGGAGTGCGCGGCGTGGGTGTACTGCGGCGCGCCCTACTACCTGCCCGTGCTGGGGCTGGTGGGCGCGTCGCACCGCGCGCCCGCCGCCGCGCCGCCGCCGCTGCGCGTGCGCGTGCGCGTGGCCGCCGCGCCGCTCAACGCCACGCACGCGTCGCTGACGGTGCGCGCGGCGGGCGCGGCGCACGTGGTGGTGGTGGTGGCGCCGCGGCCGGGCGCGCGGCTGGCGGCCGGGCCGGGCGGCGCGCCGCTGGCGGGGCGCGGCTGGCGGCGCGCGGGCGAGGCGGCCGAGCGCCGCACGTACTTCTTCGCGGTGCACGGCGCGCGCGGCCCGCCGCCGCCGCTGGCGCTGGTGGTGCAGGCGGCGGACGGGGACGCGGCGCGCGGCGCGGTGCTGTCGGTGGCGGGGCACGCGCTGTTCGGGCCCCTGCGTGAGTCGCGCGAGCGGGCCGCGCTGCTGCGCCGCCTGCCGCCGTGGGTGGCGCCCACCGGGTGGGCCGTCGACCTGCACCTGTACCACCTGTGAGGTGCCCCGGCGCGGCGCGATGCGGACATCGGAATCAATTCGCAAGGGATGCATATCGCCTGTGATGTTAACGTACGCCCCCCACCGCCCGCCTGACGTAGTCCGGGACGACCCGAGTAGAGAGCGGTACCGGTTTAGGTCTAAGTATTTCCTTCCTATTTAAAGACATATCTATTTTGACGCTCGCTGGAGAGGAATTCAAAACTTATGTAAACGTTCCTTTTGTAAAATGCCGAGAACAAATAGAGCAGAATAAGCAGTACAGTAGGTATAAGGTTGTATCTGCACGCGCGGCGTGCGCGCCCCTAGGTGTCCCCTGGGTGCCCCCTGGGTGTCCCCTGGGTGTCCCCTAGGCTGTGCTGGTAGGTAGGGTAACTAGCTTAGATAGATATCATCATAAAAGTAAGTATCAAAGCTAAACCAATGTCTACCTAAATGTAAAAGCTGTTGGTTCTCCAATAAATAAATTAAAGTAAGAACAAACTTAGTTTGAGAATGCGCTACAAAAGTTGGTCATTTATCCAACTTCTAGTACTTTGATCTGCTTTATATTCAAGTAATAAACTACTAGCTAGTGTAGTGAGATATTCAGTTTTCATAAATTTACTGCGGTAAGTAGGATTCGTACAGAAAGTTGCTTTTGTAATGTAGGTAGGTGTATATCTATTTGCAGAGAAACAATTTTTTTTTTATTTATTCGGTCCACTAAACTGGATGTTACACAGAGTTACATTGAATTAAATTGTTAGAAGAAAACACGTGTACAACCTACTTAAAGTGAACACAACTTGCATAAAATAATACTAAACATGTCCACACAACGCATGCAGTGTTCACTGTTTCTTAGAAATAACACTGATTTCTTTTATAAGTAGTTAAGTCAAAAAAATTGTATGTTTTAGTGATTATTTCAATTAGTGAACCTAATAATTGAAAAAAAAAAAAAATTGATTGATTCAGGCGTTACTTTGCGGAAATCCATAAATATCAACAAATTATATAAATATATTTAGTAATAAATACGCTTAATTTCTAAACAAAGGTTTTAATTAACTTAACTTTAGTTCAACTAAACCAAAGAGTCAACGAACAGAAAACCAAAGTTTAAAGATACGACACGTGTTTCGCCTGTACACGAGGCATCATCAGGAGGTGTGGACTCGCCGCGAGAGTCCACACCTCCTGATTATTTTTAATTAGAAATTAAGCGTATTTATTACTAAATATATTTATATAATTTGTTGATAAAATTATATACTCTATTATACTTAACACTAGTAGAGAGGTAGTCTCTTAATAGAAGAGACTGAACCGCAGAAAATGTCTGTTTCCTGACAAATTCTGTTGTACGATGAGCACACACATACGATATAGTGGTGAATGGTGACCATAATTTGAATGACAACGAGGGAGATTGAATGTTTTCCGGTTCACAAGACGGCTGGATGAACGAGGAACTACTAATTGAATTTTATCAAGTAGTTGAGGACTATCCACTTTACCATTAAGAATTTTATGCAAATATACAATGTCAGCAATATACCTTCTGTGTTCAAGCGTGGGCATGTTGAAGTGACAAAGTCTGGACTGATAGGATTCAAGACGGCGACACAAGTTGTTAGCATAGAAATTTTTATACTGTCGTATAAAAATTTATTTTGCAGTCTCTCTAGGCGATTGACATACATACAACAATAGATAGATAATTCTGCATTGTACACATGGAACACAACAAATAGGTACAACGCTTAGAACTAATTATTTATTTTTATTTATTTATTGGAGAACCAACAGCTTTATACTTCTAAGTATACAATAGTTTAGCTTTAGAGAGCCAATTACAGGTTCCCACGGATAGACATTAGAACATATAAAATATATAAACTAGAAAATTATGGTAAACTAACTGAAGATTAGTGCTTACATAAGAATAAAGAAAAGGAGAACAACAATATAAAGCAACTCAATACTTAACTAATAAACAAATTAATGCCACTGGCATGTTATTTAGACATTAATTGTACGCTAACAAGAAAAGAAGAATTAGTGGTACAACGGGCGGCCTTATCGCTGAGAGCGACAATACCATGTCTGCTCTCCGTGGGGCTCTGTACGTGGCTATGTAATTATATTATTTATTCTTTGACGTGGCTCTAAACCAATAATAATAATAAATATTTTGGACATTCCACACAACGCCATCTAGCCCCAAACTAAGCAGAGCTTGTACTATGCGAACCAGGTAACTGATACAATACTTATATACATTTTTGTAAATACATAAATAGAATACATAGAATTAGAAAACACCCAAACTCAGGACAAACATCGATGTTCATCACACAAATGTTTGTCCTGAAGCGGGAATCGAACCCGCGACTCCGTGCGTGGCAGTCTAACACACTTGCCACTCGACCATCCGTGTCGTCATCCGATAAATAACAAGTGTAAAAAGCTGTTATTTCTCCGATAAATAAATATAAGTGTCTACCTAGGCACTAGCAGGACTGATTATTATTTATCGTTTTATAGAAAACTTTAGACAAAATGAGTTAAGTATAGAGAAAGCAAACTTAATTAATTTGCAATGAGCGTCTGTGGCACTAAAATGATTACTATTCAAGAGATTGTGTTCGATCCATCCGGGTAGGAGTTGTGGTAGCTAGTGTTCTAGTGTAGTGATGAAATGCAATAAAATGTTATCAAAACAATATACCTTACCAATTATGTTTTTTTTACACCCGACAACACGTCCCAGCAATGTACCGCCCGTGGGCCACGGCCTACCGCGCGTGGTGGGCAATGTACCGCCCGTGGGCCACGGCCTACCGCGCGTGGTGGGCAATGTACCGCCCGTGGGCCACGGCCTACCGCGCGTGGTGGGCAATGTACCGTCCGTGGACCGCGAGCGCATGCGGTGAGGATCACGGCACAGGTGTCGGTGTACATTTTATCTTCAATTCCTTCTTACTATAAGGTTAAGGAGTCAATAAAATAAAACTACAAAAGTAAATAAACAATCTATGTATTTATTTCAAACTGTTAAAACATCTCTATAATAATATATAATAGCTCGAGACTAATCAAACATATGTTTCATGCAAGTTCTATGAGATACTATTTATCTGGCTAGACTAGCATTATTGTGTTTCACTTAGTTTCATTCACACAACATCAATCTAGATTCGAGTTTATTGAGATGCAAGAGGAATGGATAACATGGATTAAATGTTTTATTACAATCTTGCAGTTTCACCTTTAAATAGGTATTTAAGTTATTTAAACGTCAGATTTAAAATGTCCAACTGAAAAAATCATGCAACTGACGGACTGTATTAGGGAATACCATAAATGCGCACCATCTAAGTAGGTACCACCATAGCTGGGCCTTAACTCGTTAATCCATTAATCGTTAATTAACGAAGTTAACATTTTGATTAACGGATTAACTTTTAAAAATGTTAACGGACACGTTACCTTCCGTTAAATATGCAGAAGTCCGTTAATCGTTAATCCAATGCCCAATAATAGTTACCTCACGGTATAGAAATAGTCTAAAGAAAAACCAAAGAGCTCCAACTCTTTAAAGAGTAAGCGCAAAGTCTCGTTAAAATGAAAATGAAATCAAAAGACTCGTTCAACGATGCTGCATTCCTCGGGGAACAGATACTCATAAATCTATTCATTTAATACAATACTGCTATACCCTCAAGCGCTGCAGTTGAACGTCTTTTTTTCCCACAGGTAATGACATTTTAACACCAAAACGAGCCTCGGTTTCAGACGAGATCTTCAACATGTTAATGTTCATGAAGGGGAATATGCACCTTATGCCCGACGATTAAATTACACATTTGAATCCTACAAGTATTTTGTTTTGTTCCTAACGTGTTAACTTCCAGAACCTAAACCAACAGGCTTTATAAGTTCACTAAAGCAACGACATAAAGATGCAATTTTACACACATTAAAGGATTAAACGAAGCTAACTTTTTTGAAACGGATTAACGAAGTTAACTATTTGATTAACGGTGCCCAGCTATGGGTACCACCTTTTTCCACCACTATCTTACTTAACATACGGTATACTTAATGTAGGTACTAACGATTATTGCTATCTAGTCAATATCAAAATCAATAAATAATTAATTAATACTAGATGTTGGTATAAATCAAGATATTATAATTAAATCTACTAACTTAATTTAATAACCATAGATAGGTAATAACCATACGTAGGACATAGATTTACCTTCGACCAGTTCATGCTTGGGTTTCTATAATCTAATCACTGAAATCTAAACAAAAAGTAATATTTCGCAGAAAACGACTCTTATTAATAACTAATCCTGATTGCTATTTATTTGACTTAGTTTTGACATTACCAATTTCACTTTACCTTTATTGTTTGTAGGTAGTGTAGGTACTCTAAACTCTTATATTTTATTGTTGACAAATGCATGCTATTCTCTTCATTTGCACACCTGCACTAGTAAAATATGTTGTGTCTAAAACTAATAATGTAACATCCTAATTTACACATGTTTACGCAAATAAATAATCTTTATCTTAAATAATATACAAAATAAAGGTATATTCCAAAACTTCCAATGTATACTATAAGTTTAAATGTGTCAAAGCATGGATGTCGTCATTACCGGGCAGCGCGGGCTATACCCTACCACCCGTCCTACGGCCCAGCGGTGTACGTACTACGTACTACGTACAACGCAACGGTACGTACGGTAGGAAGTACGTACTTACCAAAACCAACCTTATTACTGAATAACCTAAAGTAATTCTCTAATAGCGTAATCTTTGGAATCTCATTGGTCTTGCCTACATCATTCTATACAAATAGTAGGGGAGGCGAAGATGCTAAATGGGGATTTACTAGACGAGCGTGTCCCAGGAGGCGGCGGCGAGCGCGGTGCCGTCGGGCGAGCGGCGGGCGAGCGGCGGGCGAGCGCCGCACGCGCCGCGCTCAGGCGTAGATGCGCACGAGCGTGTCCCAGGAGGCGGCGGCGAGCGCGGTGCCGTCGGGCGAGCGGCGGGCGAGCGGCGGGCGAGCGCCGCACGCGCCGCGCTCAGGCGTAGATGCGCACGAGCGTGTCCCAGGAGGCGGCGGCGAGCGCGGTGCCGTCGGGCGAGCGGCGGGCGAGCGGCGGGCGAGCGCCGCACGCGCCGCGCTCAGGCGTAGATGCGCACGAGCGTGTCCCAGGAGGCGGCGGCGAGCGCGGTGCCGTCGGGCGAGCGGCGGGCGAGCGGCGGGCGAGCGGCGGGCGAGCGGCGGGCGAGCGGCGGGCGAGCGCCGCACGCGCCGCGCTCAGGCGTAGATGCGCACGAGCGTGTCCCAGGAGGCGGCGGCGAGCGCGGTGCCGTCGGGCGAGCGCTGCACGCGCGCCACGCGGTGCTCGGCGCCGCTGAGCACGAAGGCGCGCGCGCCGCGCAGCGCGTCCCAGCCGCACACGGTGTAGTCGCCGTAGCCCGCGAACAGCAGGCGCCCGCTCAGCGACCAGTCCACGGACGTGCACGCGAACATGACGCTGTCCTGCGCGTAGCGCGCCACCTCGCGGTCGGCGCGCAGGTCGAACAGGCGCAGCGCCGCGTCGTCGCCGCCCGTGGCCACGCTGTCGCCGCTGGGGTGGAAGCGCACGGCGTTGACGTCGGAGCGGTGCGCGTCGAAGGCCTGCACGGCGCGGCCCGAGCGCATGTCCCACAGGCGCGCGGCGCGGTCGCAGCCGCCGGACACGAAGGTGTCGGCGGCGGCGCACGGCGCCAGGTCCAGCGCCAGCACGTCGGCCGCGTGCGCGTGGAAGGCCTGCAGCAGCGCGCCCGACTCCACGTCCCACAGCGCGCACGAGCCGTCGCCCGAGCCCGTGAGCAGCTGCCGGTCCGAGTGCGGGAACAGGCAGCACGACATGTACGCCGTGTGCGTGGCCACGGTGCGCTTGCTGCGCCCCCCGCCCGCGCCGCCCTCCTCCTCGCCCAGCGGGAACACAGTGACCTTGTTGTCCAGGCCGCCCGCCGCCACCAGCGTGCCGGACGGCGCGTAGGCGCACGCCATCACCCACGTGCCGGGCGTGGAGAAGCTGTGCTCGCGCGTGCCGGCGTACGCGTCCCACACCGTCACCTTGCCGTCCTGCACACACCCACGCACACTTCACCCATGGCATGTGCCAGGTGTGGGGAAACTAATACCAGGACCAGTGCTATTTCTATTTCAGTACACCGCTTACCATCCATCTTATCACTAAACTTTGGAAAAGATTCAAAATAACTTCATTTTTTTATTTTATAAACAAAAAAGTCCAGTTAAACTTGCACATCAATGGATCCATTCTCGAGGACTCTAGGGTTCATATCTTGGTATGGTCGGTACCTGCGTGGAGGTGAGCAGGCGGCGCTTGTCGGAGCACCAGTCCAGGCAGAGCACCTTGGCTGCGTGACCCTTGAGGATCTTGCGCAGCTTCAGGTTGGGCAGCACGATGGGCTCCAGCCTACTCGCCATGCTCGTTACTGCAAAAACTTGGATTTAGAAGGCTATTGTATAATGTAATTTCCAAGCATGTTTAAGAATACATCTAATGTGAGTATAGTATAAGAACCAGGACTCCCATGTCTCGGAATGAATAAATACAAGCAAAAATAGCAGTTCTGAGCAGGTTTGAGGCAGACTGTGAAGTTAGAGGTCAGGCTGAGGGACGACCTGGAGCCGGGTGATCCGCGAGGCAAGAGACGTGAGAGAGGTGGGGTGTGGGGCGAGGCGCGCACTCACGAGACACGTCGTTGAGCTTCTGGCGCTCCTCCTCCAGCTTCTGCTTGAGCGCCTCCACCTCGCGCAACAGCGACTCCAGCGTCTCCTCGGGCGTCGCCGCCACCGCCGAGTCGGCCGCCATGCCGCCCGCCGCCGCGCCTACCCTGCCTACCCCGCCGCCGCCGCACGCATTCTATGACGCGCCACACAACGATTTTAAAATAAGAACTAGGTACTCTTCTAGTTTAAAATAAAACGCGCGATTGTACCTATAAATGGATGTTCCATTTGCACGCAAACATCATCTAAATAACTAAGAGAAATCCTAGGTTGTCTATGAACTACTCATTCATTCATTTACAAATCGATAAGAGAATCCACGAAACGAAAGAAAGCAAACAAAATTCAACCAAACCAATAAAACGGCTAAGTGCGCACTGCGTATGATACCACTGTGGTAGGGTTCCGAGCCGAGTGTGAGAAGTGTGAAAGATTTTTTTTTTTTTTTTTTTTTTCGGATGGACGTTTAATGCAATAAGCCGCAGATGGCTGTTACTGCGTCACCGGACTCTCTACTGCGTCACCGGACTCTGAAGTGTGAAAGAATCAAAGATGCGTGCCTTTTATTCTAGATAACCAAAGGTGCGTGCGATGCAAATATATTAGGGATGCGTCTGTCAGCCGCAGCTGACAGTTAATTTGTATCAGCGGCCTACATTTTGGCCAAAACCGGAGAGACTGTGACTCTGCGGATTATCAATAGCAGAGATTTAAAAACGCAGCACAGCTCCTTCAAGATGTTTGTTCTTCTTCTTATCGTGTCACGAGCTCCTTCGAACCAGTGTGGTGAAAGAATTTCAGGTGCGCCTCGAAGAGGCGCCTTTCGTGCACTCAACACATGTTTTCGAACTTTAGGTTCTACGACATGCCGGTTTCCTCACGATGATTTCCTTCACCGTTGCGAGAACGTGGGATGCATACGCATGGCTGCTACCGGGATTCGAACCCGTGACCATCAGATCGCAAGGTAAGGGCCTCATCCATTCGGCCACCACGTCTTCTTATGTTTGTGTCAAAGATGAAGCTGACACTCTTTCAAGATGAGAAGCTGTGGCCCGAGGGCGTTTCCTTTCGTCATTTCGTTAACAAGCCGCCGCCGCGCCCCGTCTACACAGGCAGGTGGACGGGATGATGTGATCAAACCCAATCCAAATCTTACATTTACACTACACTGTGCAAATCTGTAAGTCACGGACGTGACCTCGACCTGTCCTTGAACACTCAGACGACATCTGATAGTATGTGTGTGTACCCACAAAAAAAGTGTTTATGTATTCTTTGTGGTAGCTATTCTCTATTTGTATTTGGATAAGGAACTCTAAAAACAAGACTGAGGCTATTAAGAAAGCAGAAAAGTTAGAAGTTGCCAGCATAAAAACTCTAGAGAAAAGCGCATGCGATGGGCATTGGTGGTTTTGGTACTTAAGAATAAGTATAAGAACATTTTTATTGTGAAAACTGGTACAAAAAATGGTCATATTTTTAAACGTTAGGAACAAACAGTTTTGTCTGTTTTGGACGTACAATATTTTTACATTGGCACATTACCTATTATCTAACTTACTTTAATTTAGGATTTTTTTAATAGCGAGATGCAACATACGCGGTATATATATATTATATTTCTTGGCAGATGACAATTGAACCGTAATTTCGCTACCGCGGATCGCCACGACTCCGTTCGTCGGTCGTCGTCGGTCGGTGTTCTAAAGGCGTTATGTATGAGGAAAGGTAAGATAATATTATTTTTTATTTAAGCGCCATTATCGCACAACCGAAGATTCGAGTTAGCAACCCTAAATGTCATGTCATTCCATTTCCATTCGTTTTGATTTTGTCATTCGCGAGTTGTCAGCTGATCGTATCAGCGACGCTCCCATAGTTCGTAACCTTTCATTGTTCTCTTGCTCCTTTCTGCGCATCATCGATTTTTACTTTTACGGTGTCTGCAGTGCTTAAGCCATCTATGTCGAGTGTTTGAAGTCGAATCGAAACAGAACGAGACCGAGCTGGTCAACATGCGGCCTTACATTTTACCCCTGGCTCTGCTATTTATAGCGTTCGCAGATCTCTCGAGCGCACAAAGTAAGTCGTTTTGTTAATTTGATAACGTGTCTAGCCTAAAGTTAGAATGTGTCCTACGTAGATTGTTGGGTGGATGAGGTAGTCGAGTGGGCGCCGCTGGCGGGCGGACGACGCGCCCGCCAGCTCGACGGCAGTGCGCATGACGTCATTGGTCATTAATATCCTTGTGCCTAATGAATTAATTAGATTGCCTCCTTCATTCTACCTGTTTTGAAATGTTAGCTTCTCTACTCAGACAGAAATGGTTATTTAATCTCAATGCCTATCTAATGGCATGCTAAACTGGGACAATGATTATTAAGATTATATTACTAGATAATGTACTGCTGGTAAGTGCATTGCTTAAATATCACTAGCTGGAGCTGGAGTAGGTAGGCAGGCATATTATCTGCCTCCTATCTGGGAGATATGGTTTATGATAAACATTCATCAATTTAATTACTGCTTGCTGCTCTGTAGGTCACCGGAAAATTGTACAAACCATTCAATTTATAATGTAATGGTTACCAAAACCCATTGTTCTTAACTTTAGAATCTGTGCTTTCTGTAGATCATGAATGCATCGACCATTTATACAGGGTGTTTTTTTGAGACTTGGCCATCAGTGCCAGGCCAAGTCCAAAACCACGAGAGTTAGAGAAAAGTTGTGAAAGGAGTTATGCTCTCGATTTTTAAGAAAACAATAACTGCATATTTTTTTTTTAAGCTTTTACTATTGAAGAAAATCATCCCAAACGATTTAAACGTCCTGTATTATTGAACCAATTAATTATGTTGTAATGAGGATCAATCTTTGCAAAAAAAAATATTACTAAAAGTTAAAGGAAATAGCAAATTTTCACTATATTATATTTTTTACGCAGAAGATAATTCGCCTTCTATTCAATTCTTCTTCATTGGTTGTTATGTATGAAACTTATTTGTTTTATTAGCATGATACTGTGGTAATCCTTATAAATCAAAATTGAGAGCTTACAAAGCATATTGCTTGATATTTGATCAAGTATAAATCCTATCATAGTACCAAATGCAGTAGTCTTTAGAGAGACATACTTATGAACATATGCATTGTAGTCAATGGAAACCATTTTGAGCAACTTATTAGTTAGGTAAAATTGAAGAATGATTCTTATCAGCAACAGAATCCATTAGTTCAATAATACAGAGCAGCTTTTTTTTTTTTTAATTAATTGGGTCGATTTCCGTCAAAAGTAAAAGATTTAAAAAAAAACTAAATATGCATTTATTGTTTACTTATAAATCGATGGCATGACTCCTTTCACGACTTTTCTCTAACTATTGTGGTTTAGGACTTGGCCATCACTGCCCTTCTCACAAAACCACCCTGTATCTATAGAAGGGACCAGTGGTCAGGGGGTCAGTGTTGTTGCCTTCCCAGTTGCCTACCTACCTACCTAGACCAGTAGCTAAGATACAAACACCTACCTACATACCTACATGTATAAACAATATGATCTAATGTTTTGGCACTCATAAATTCTAATGAGTATGGTGTGTTATGTGTGAGTGAGTACATTTCGTAGTGTGATATTGTACCTAAATAGTAAATAAGTAGGTTCCCAAGAGTGATAGTGTTGGTAAGCTCGGTGCCGACTGCCTGCCAGGGTTGTGTCAACACCAGTGAATACAAAACCAATAGTGTCCTCAAAACAGAGCGCTACACTATCTTGTTTGCCCTTGGTGCCGTTGGTGCCGTTGGATCCAGTGAGAGATCCAAACAATCTGTGTGGCACTGATTCTGCTCGGAGATACTAGTATCGAATGAAAACAAAGATTAGAAAGTTCGAGAAATACAATTAATGGGTTTTATATCAATAAGAAAAAATATTTATAAATTTTATAATAAATGCCTAGCCCATAGGCTTTATGAATATTAATTAAGTTTGTTGTTCTCAATGAATATGTGTTAAACAATTTCTGCTTGATAACTAATTTAAAATAAGTAATTATATTACACGAAAAAAAAGAAGTTCAAGTCATTGTTTTCAGGAACATGATATTGTAGTGTAGGATGTACCGCTAGGTGTTGATCGGTAGTGGCGTGTTGGGAGAACCACGTGAGCCGCTATGCGAGGGCGTGAGGGCGTGAGGGCGGGGGTAGCGGGTAGCGGGCAGCGGGCAGCAGGTAGCGGCGCGGCGCTGACCCGGTGCGGTGTGCGTGCGTAGAGTCGGGCGGCGGCGGCGGCGCGGCGCTGGACGTGACCGTGGAGGAGGGCGCGCCGCTGACGGTGGAGTGCTCGGTGCGCGTGGAGCAGCGCGCGGCGTGGCGCGTGGACGGCGGCGGCGTGGCGCCGGACCTACGCGCGGAGCCCGAGCGCGCCGCCGCCGGCCCCGCGCCCGCGCGCCTCGCCGCGCGCCTGCACGCGCCGCGCGCGCGCCTCGCGCACGCCGGCCTCTACACGTGCGCCGACGACGCCGACCCCGCCGCGAGCGCCGTGCGCGTGCGCGTGCTGCCGCGCGCCGGACCCGCGCCGGCCCCGGCCGCGACCAGTACCTACACACTTCACTATTCGATCGGTCGTTGTGCTATCCGCCCGTATTTACTGTACTCTTGATGAGCGACTTCACTCTGAATAGGGATGGTTCGACGCAGAGGACTTGTAAACTTGAACTCTTAACTCTAATCCGAGCACTTCGCTCGCTGTCGAACGATCCTTATCTAAATAATTTAGTTAGCCTCATTAGCGCGAGCAGTTATCGGCGCCGGCGACACGGCGCACGGCGTGCCTTTGTCGTTCGGTAGATAGATCGGAGATTTGTTGGGTACCGTAGCGTAGCGAACCGACAAATATTAGTAAGTGTACTAACTTACCGTAACAGTACCTAATGTAGCTTGCTGCAATGGCTTGTACATGGTTGGTACTTGGTCGAATCGTACGTCTTCCTAACATTGAGCTATAATACCTCAATGCTTCTTAACAAAGTTTTGAGTGTCATTCACTAACCAACCTAGCTGAACAGAAGTATCCTGAAGAAAGAAACAATACAATCGAGCATCTTGCTCGTTTCGTAATTTTTTTTTTATTTCTAAATAAACAGTAAAACGTACGCCGCTGGCGGGGCGGCGCCGGCCGGCGGCGGGGCGTCGCAGGCGACACGAACGCAACGACCGGAGCGATACGCCCCTTTCGCAGTTTTTGCTATTCCATCCAAGCCCAGCTTAAATCTTTATCGCATTTTTTGCTATTCCATCCAAGGCCAGTTGAAATCTTTTTCGCATTTTTTTCTATTCCATCTAAGGCCAGTTGAAATCCTTTCCGCATTTTTTGCTATTCCATCCAAGGCCAGTTGAAATCCTTTTCGCATTTTTTGCTATCCCATCCAAGGCCAGTAGAAATCTTTATCGCATTTTTTGCTATTCGATCCGAGGCCAGTTGAAATCTTTTTCGCATTTTCTGCTATTCCATCAAGGCCAGTTGAAATCCTTTTCGCATTTTTTGCTATCCCATCCAAGGCCAGTAGAAATCTTTTTCGCATTTTTTGCTATTCCATCCAAGCTCAGTAGTAATCTTTTTCGCATTTTTTGCTATTCCATCCAAGCTCAGTAGTAATCTTTTTCGCATTTTTTGCTATTCCATCCAAGCTCAGTAGTAATCTTTTTCGCATTTTTTGCTATTCCATCCAAGCCCAGCTTAAATCTTTATCGCATTTTTTGCTATTCCATCCAAGGCCAGTTGAAATCTTTTTCGCATTTTTTTCTATTCCATCTAAGGCCAGTAGAAATCTTTATCGCATTTTTTGCTATTCGATCCGAGGCCAGTTGAAATCTTTTTCGCATTTTCTGCTATTCCATCAAGGCCAGTTGAAATCCTTTTCGCATTTTTTGCTATCCCATCCAAGGCCAGTAGAAATCTTTTTCGCATTTTTTGCTATTCCATCCAAGCTCAGTAGTAATCTTTTTCGCATTTTTTGCTATTCCATCCAAGCTCACTCAGTAGAAATCTTTTTCGCATTTTTTTCTGCCATCCAAGCCCAGTTGAAATGTTTAGCCCATAGACAACCTCCCTCCGGTCCGGTCTATTATCGATTCTCGTGTTACATTCAAATGCAACGTTAGCGATTTGCTTGTCTCTTGGCTTCGGCCAAGTAGCCTGTGTTCTGATCGATCGCAGCCACCGTCGCTCGTCCGCCCGTCGCGCGCCGCGCCGCCCCGCGCCGGTCGCTCCTCCGTCCCTATCGCGAATGAATGCTATTATTTCATTTGCTTGTAGATTATATTCCATGACAGTTAGTTAGTGTACCTACAGGTGGAGAAATAAAAGAACCTTAAAAGGAAATTGGAAATGTAGGTAGAAAATATTCACTCCATATAGATAAGTAGTTATTTTTTTCTAGAACCAAAACATTCTCACTGACACATTAGTAATTTTTCTTACTACTACCTCACGAAAAGTTTAGTACCTATATTTGTTGCTTTGATATGTTTACGAGATAGGGCAAAACTGTTTTTCAAAATTTCCTTCGCTTATGTTGTTAAGCATAATATCAAATTTCCTCGAGGTTCATTTATTTTGCCACAAACTGTATAATATAGTATTGTAGCAGGTGCTGAGTCGTTCGAGGAGCACAGTCGGGTCACATTCCGCCTCGACTTAGCGTAGTTCCTCACTAGTACGTGCTAGTACCCTGCCTTGCAGCTGTAGCGTAGACTCGGTCGAAGCTTACTGTAATCGTTAGTACCTATTTAGCTATATGGCCTTTGTCGTTTTGTGAAAACCTTTTTAGGTACTTCCTTATTACGCTGTCTCTGTCGTTACGAATGTAATAGAGATGGCTACATGGAATAACTGATAGCTGATCGAACAATGCGAGTACACAACTTTAGCAATCGCTAGGTCTAAGCTCGTGCTGAACATAATACTAGAGATGGGCAATGTTGGACTACTATAGGGGATTTCCGTAGCTTTGATTTGTTTGTATCATAAGAGTACTATTTGGTGTAGGGCCTGGATGTTCCAAATAGAAGAAGGCTTAATTTAATAACAAGTAGGTTATCTTCAAGTTATGATGAAAAAAAAACGTGATAGTTTCATCGATATTAGATCGTTTTATACGCTTTAATATCGATGGATAGTTTACTCTGTAATTGTGAATTCATACAGAGAATAAAACATAAAAAGTAATCAAATAACTTTCTAATAGAATAAGGCATTTCACTTATTTATTTTTCCGTAGACCTGAATGCCGAAGTTCCGTAAAATCTAAGCTCCAAACTCATCGGCCCAACTCTATAACCTCTTTATTTAGAGTGCTTCATTGTAATGTTAGATAGCACCCCGTCTTGTTAAATGAAATTAAAAAAGTCTATGATCTAGATTTAATGAAATTTGACCGTTTTAGACGATATATTATAAATTGTTGATCGATAAGAATATGATACTTACTTGAAATTTTTACATTTAAAATTGGAAGTAAAGCCATTTCAAGTAGGTATTACCTACTAGGTATATGATATTATGTTATGTTAGGTTAAAAATACCTACTAGCTATATGTAGTAAAAGGCGGGGCGGGCGGCGTAGCATCTGTTGGCACCCGGGGCAGGCCGGCCCGGGTGCTTAGCTTATGCCATAATTACATAACTACCTCGTTATAATAAACAAATACTTATTTATAGATATCTAGGTAAATATGATTCGACACATAAATTGTTTCATATGTAGGAAGGCATTATTTTAGATTCTCTGATCTGTAGGTACAGACAGCATCATAGGTAAGTATCCCCCTTGCATTATAATACCCAGCTTCAAACCCCTTCAAATCACCGACCCGTGGCGTATGTAGAAGTTTTGCCTTTAAAAAATAGATTATATTTGTATAAACGTATGTAAGCCTAAAAATAATTTCAAGTATGACAATTAATTAAAGGATTTATAGCTGAGTGTCTTGTGCAAGGGAGATACTTATCTCTGACGCTGTCTGTACATGAGTGAATATGATCAGGACATAAAAACTGATAACATGAGTTTATTATGTAAGTAAGTAGGTAGATACTAAGATCCGAAGCATACACAGTGATGGCTGATTGTTACGATAAATAAAGCAATGTTGTCGGGGCGACGACGACGGGGCGCGGGCGCGCTGAGTTGTGTACTCGTACTGCTGCCGGCTGACGGCTGTCGGCTGTCGGCTGTCGGCTGTCGGCTGCTGGCCTCTTAGCTAAGATGGGAATAATCCACCTGGAGTAGGTCAGGTACCCAGTAGACTGACACTTGGAGCGAGTTGCTTGTGTTGTAATGTAGGTATGTGCGTGCGCGTGCGATGCGACAGTAGATAGCGCGAGCACGTCTAGAGCCCGTTTGTATCGTAATCTTGTTTACTTAGTCATTATGATAGCGCTTACCGGCAGGTAACGTAGTAACGAAGGTATTAATGCTTTATTTCCTGATAATAAAGAATGGCGCATTGCGTCGCAGATGCCGAGTACCGAGTACGACCTGCGTATAAGTGTGTGTGTGCGTTCAGTTGCAGCGACGACGGAGGCGGGCGCGGGCGGCGCGGGCGCGGGCGCGGGGGTCGAGCTCGCGCCGACGCTGCTGTACTTCAACCTGTCCCACCGGATCGAGTTCAACTGCTCCTACTGGCCCGCCGACGCCGACGCAGTGCAGTGGTCAGTGCGCACACACGCACACGTGTGAAGAAATTACTATAATACGGCGTACTTTTTGAGTATTTGTCCGAATCATTTTGTATGGAATTCGGATTTGAGGATTGGCCTTAAGTTTGCAATTAAATATTACTTTTCAGAATTTGATCCCAATCTTGCTATTAAATAACGCAAAAGTATACCGTTTCAGTTTTATTTTGGGATTTGGGCATCCAAACTCAGTAGAACGAATTACCTGTAGGATCTGTATTCTGTACTGTATACTAACGAATGATGTCGTGCTGTGTCCGTGCGCAGGAGCGTGAACGGCACGCGGCTGGAGCAGCTGGAGGCGGCGGCGCGCGCGCGCTACGAGCTGCTGGACGCGGGCGCGCGGCTCGTGGTGCGCGCGGCGCGCGAGGACGACTGGGGCAACTACTCGTGCGCGCGCGCCGACGCGCCGCTGCGCGCGTGGCAGGCGCACGCGCGCCCGCTCGCGCGCCTGCCCGCCGACGCCAACGTGGTGGAGGGGCAGACGCTCACGCTCACGTGCCGCCTCATCGGCAAGCCGTACCGCCCCGTGGTGTGGAGCTACGAGCACGCGGACCTGGCGCTGGGCGGCGCGGGGGAGGCGGGCGCGGGGGAGGCGGGGGCGGAGCGTCTGGCCGCGCGCGACTCGGCCGCGGGCGTGCCGGGCGGCGTGCTGGAGCTGCGCGGCGCGCGGCGCGAGGACGCGGGCGTGTACCGCTGCCGCGCGGAGGGGCTCAACGCCACCTCCGACTTCGAGGCGGCGGTGACGGTGCGCGTCAAGGACCAGTACGCGGCGCTGTGGCCCTTCCTGGGCATCTGCCTGGAGGTGTTCGTGCTGTGCGCCGTCATCCTCGTGTACGAGAAGCGCCGCACCAAGCCCGAGCTGGACGACTCGGACGCCGACACGCACGACCAGTGAGCGCCGCGCCCTCAGCTGGTGACTTATGGTGTAGAGCTAGGAAAACATGTTTAATACTAATTAACCTGCAGTTATTTCGTTCGACAGGGGCGGTGGAAGAATGGTGAAACTCACTAACCTAACCTAGTACTTATCTAACATTATTTAACTCTCCCTGCCTAACCTACATGCCTACGTTATTTTATATTGTTAAGGTCATCAACGCTATTTTTATTTGCCCTGTTATTTCGATTGAACGATTATGTAATTATTGTAAATGATACCAAATAAATTATTTAGTTTCAAATGATGTTTTATTGATTAGCTAGGCTAGGCTAAGACAGCATCTTCTATACTATAGTAGAGAGCCATCTGTCGGGACAGGGTGATTTTTTTCAACTCGACTTGGATACCCAAATCATGGGGTACCTGCACGGATAGCACGGACTGGGCATAAAAATTTTGTCCCCCGTTTTTATCCCCCTTCAAGGGATAAAATATACTGACAGATGGATAAAAACGGGGGATAAAATTGTTGTTAAAAAAATGTCAATAGATGGCGTTAGGTGTATCGATTAGATATTGAGGTATGCGTAAATTAACAGAACATTTAAAAAATAATTTTAACAATTTTAAAAACTGAAAACCCGACTGCGAAATATTTATACATTCACTGCCAATTCATTATTCCAAACATTGAATGTAGTAGGTACTCAAAACATTACACATTTATCGTCGGCCACATCTTCATTTAACATCAGGTGAGATTGTGGTCAATCGAAAGTCTATCTATAACAAAAAAAAAATGAACTCCTCTAACAGAATGGAGAACTAAAGTGGTCGACATAGCTCAGACGAGACGATCAAGAAGTTAAAGTAGCGGTTGGCCGACCACATCTACCAAAGAACCGACAGCCGTGGGGTCAACGTGTTCTAAAGGGAAGATCGCGTCTCATCTACGCAAGCGCAGTGTAGGACGATCTCTGGCTAAAAAGAGTCATAACCTGCGCGTGATAGCTGGCAGAAGGTGGATGAGAATTTCCAAAGATTGCGCTCAATAGCCTAGGGAGAGACTTAAATTCCAGCAGAAATTCAGAACGTCCAGCAGAAAACTGATGTATATTTGTATGTCTGATGATGATGATGACGACAAGTAATGTTGTGTTTCAAGTACCTATGGGTTCCATCTAGCCGCATGTACCCGGAGAGGTGGGCAACACTAGCCATTCTCTGGATGGCCGAGAGAGCGTTGGCGGGACGATCTGGACGGGTTCGAGAGGGATGGTGGGAGGCCGCAAAAGACCGCGACAAGCGAAAGAATTTGGAGGAGACCACAGATAATTATATTTACGGGGGAGACCTTTGCCCAACAAAGGGACACCACGTGTTAAACAAATAAAAAAAATATTGGGTTCTGACCTGGAATAAACTTTTTTTCTATATAACTACTTAAGCTCGTGAAGTTCTTGCTTCTGCCCGAATTAATTGTTCTAAAACTACATTAAAGATACTAGTGCATGAATACCTACTTCTTTAAATCTGTTTATGAAGTTCAGTTTGTATAATAAACCAGACACAACTGAAACGATCTTCTGATCGTATTACCCCAGAAACTTACATACATACATACAAGATACGCGCGAAAAACATAACCCTTCCTTGGCAGTCGGGTAAAAAAAAAGACGAAGCGTTTTAAAGTACATACAGCCATCTATCGGTAAGTAGCGGAAGTGCAGATATTATTACTTCGTTTTAATTTTAATTTATAATTCCGGATAAAATGCGTAATACGAGGTCCAACACACACGTGGCCGAATTTTACGCTACCTTTACTTTCCACTTTATAGTTTTTGATTAGGTAGCGTAAAATTTATTGAAATGAATTCCTTAATTGCCATTTCATTATACCCAAACATATGACTTATGTATTTTTGTAATCTCCTTTTAAATTCCTTCATTTTGATACCCTACTCGGCTACTCGATAGGATTGATAAACAACATTTTTTCAACGACCAACTATTTAGCTCATGAAATCCGCCATTTGTTTTTTTTTTAAAGCCCATCTAAGAACACTAAGGTTTTTGAGACGAATCTAACCGTTCGGTAGATACGAGGTAAACCAGAAATTTACATACATACATACAAGATACGCGTGATAGATTATTGTAAACAGTAGGTATTTATTAAGAAGTAAGTATTGTAATTTTGATGTTATTAATTGTTCGTTAAAATCCTTTATCTATTGCTGAATTATCATAATAATAAGCTTGGACATTTTAAACAACGCCATCTATCTCCAAACTTGGCAAACATGTTTTATGGGAACAGATAACTGATAGATATTGGAACGTTTTTCATAATTCTCTTTTACCGTATAATGAAACGTAATGTTGTCTTGGATTGTGTACAACTTCATTTTTTAAATTGGTTTTAGGATAAGTTCGGTCGGTTGTTCATTATAGACTACCTTCATGGTAAATGAGACTGCTTTAAAAGCAGCTGTGCGTCCATTAACGGGCTAGTCTTCGTCTGGCAGCTAAAGTGAATAACTACTTGAAAAAGGTGATGTACCTACCTACCTCTTACCTAGTATCTATCTTTTTAATTGAGAGAACTAAACATTTTTAGACATCTATTTTCTTGGCTTCTCCAGTGTTTCAATTTATTGAATATTTCATAGTAAACTAATAATATTTCCTAGTTTTATGTTTCGTAGTTCCTGTCTTATTTCTTGTAACCTCATTATAAAATATTTAGCGTAAAAGTAGATTAATACTCCATCAAGTGTAATAATTTGCGAGACAAGCGGTAGTTTTAAAATAAATTGTGCACATTCTGTAAAACTTCATGATAGTGATTTGAGGTAGACAATAAAATGCTATAACGGAATGGTTTGTCTTGGTAAATAACTTATTTAGCATTATTTTGATAAGATTTCTTGATGGTTAAAATATATTTAGATATTTAAACTTTTGGAACCTAAAAACGCCCTGATAATTGAAAGAAATGCAACCAAGGTACCAGAGTAGGCTAGCAATGAAACACTGAAAGATATTTTACAGGTATATTGCTAAGTACATAGAGAGGGGAATTCTTATGAAATAACACGATGATCATGTTGGTTCCATAAAACAAAACGTTGGCGCGTTCTAAGTTCAAAGTGCTGCCATCTAGTTCTAACATACCGCCCACCAAGAACAATATTTACAATATGGTCATATTAATAATGTTCTTAATTATAATGATATAACCTGATTCCTTAATTTGAGATTGGACGGAATCCAACAGACAGTTATAAGTAGGAAGTACGACTATTGTCTTATCTATGTAATATCTGAGAATTAGAGAGCTTAGTGGAGTCGAGCGCTTGTTCCCTATCGCACTGCAGCGGCATGCGCTCTACCTAGTTTCCAGATTCTTCAGCCGACTCTCCGCCCGAGTCTTCTAATAGCATGGCGGTCAGTATTTTTTCTTTACTGGGAGTTCTAGGATGCAGCAGTGTGTGGTGATGCCGTCTACAAATCCTACACTTTTCTGAACATTTACAAGACCTAGCAGAATGATTTACTCCTAAACAGATGAAACAAATCCCGTTTTTTAAAACCCAATCGCGGCGAGAGTCAGTGTTCATAGTTTGAAATCGTTTACACAAAACCAATTTGTGGTTCTCAGAACACGATGGACAACTCATGGGTTGCTCAGAAACATGCATTGATCTTATGGGCTTAAACACTTTATTAGTAGTTTTTTGATCAATAAATTCTAAGGCTCGAAAGCGGTTGGTTAGGAACTTACTGAATTGCTCGAAAGTTGGCAAAGTTTCTTCAGAATTGCTACCAGCCACGTATAGCTCCCACTGTTTACGCGATTCTGCGTCCAACTTCAAAGTAAGTATGTGTATAACTATAATATCCCATGTGGAAACATCAATACCTAAATTCGTTAATGCGTTTAAACAATCAGTGGTTGTATCAAGAATCTCTTTCAAACTCTGAGCGGATTCTACAGACTGGCTCTTCTGGCTAAGCAATCTGTTCAATATACAGTTTGTCAAATATTGTTTGTTACTATATCAATCCTCTAGTATTTTCCAACTTCTACTATAATTGACCGCGGCTATTGGGATCTGCCTGAGTAGCTGTTCAGCTTCGCCCACCAAGTAGCCTTTTAGATAATGCATTTTAGTAATATCATCTAAATTAACATTATTGTGCACAAGATATGTAAATAAATCTTTAAATGTTGTCCTTTCTGTGTATTTCCCTGAAAATTTCGGTATCACTATCTTTGGTAAAACGATTTGCGGTGTATTTGTGGTAACTGCCATAGATTTAAAAGATTTCAGAACCGTTTTCAGCTCTGTTTTATAATCCATATAGATCTCCTCAACCACATCGTACACATCTGCTTTGAAATACTCCTGCTCTCTTAAGTCCTTTCCATATGTTTCTAATAGCTTTCTATGGCCTATTACAAAAGAGTCCCACAATTTTTCTAAATTTTCTAATCGCACTTGGCAATAAACGTCGGTGATTTTATCTTTAGGAGTCTTAGTAAATTTGTTCTTAGCTTGGATTAAGTTGCGGTGGCTATCTAATTGCAAAATAATTTTCTTTTCCATTTTAGAAATATAAGTAAACAATACAACAACTTAAAAATACTTACAAATAACAAAATACAATGAACAAAAGCACCTTGCTAACAATTTAGATTAAATAAATTTTATAAGTCCAAAATATTTTTCCAAAAATTTTCTAAGTGTTTGAAAACAGTTTAAATTAATAAAAAATTGGGCATAGGTTCCCCGTCTGAACCAAAATTGGGAAATTATTCTAAGTCCTTAACTAACATGCATTAAAACTAACAAAGTCCATTTCTTGAATTTCTAATTAGTCCAAAGTACTCACAGTTGTCCAAGATTCACCTGCCAATTTACACTTAGCAAACCACACTTTACTAGTCTTCTATCGCACCCGTCACATGCGATCTGCCTGCGCGTCCGGTGCACGCTCCTCCGCTCTTACTCTAGCTCGTTACTGGTCTCCCGGCTTCGTCTGTAGACCTCCGGCGCGCGTTACCGGTAGTTCTACTTGGTGACGTCACCAGTATCCAGGCTCCGACTCTACAAGTAGGGGGGCCTCCGCCTCCTTCCACACCCGAGTAGCGATCCACTACTCCTTCAGGCGCGGGGTAGTGGTTCTGCACTAGAGAACCACTAACAAAAATCCTGCCTCTCTGGTAACCGACTATCCGGCTCTACAAGGACCATGAAAGAAATGCAACCAAGGTACCAGAGTAGGCTAGCAATGAAACACTGAAAGATATTTTACAGGTATATTGCTAAGTACATAGAGAGGGGGATTCTTATGAAATAACACGATGATCATGTTGGTTCCATAAAACAAAACGTTGGCGCGTTCTAAGTTCAAAGTGCTGCCATCTAGTTCTAACATAATTATTGTTTTGGTAATTTAAATAAATGATTTTATTAATTTTATATTTATTTTCATTATTTCACTAATATTCTTTACATTTAACATCCCTTTTCTAACACGCGCGAAAACCATAACCCTTCCTTGGCAGTCGGGTAAAAATGTCTGCTCTCTTTTAGGAAAAACCCTGTAGTAGAAAATAATTAAATTGATTGATTTTAAATAAAAATACCTATTCATAAATTTTGTCGTCCTGGCGGCATTTGTATACAGAATACAGAATCATTTATTCACAGAAAGCATGTCATACAAGATACAAGGTTCTTAAAATTTGAATAATGTCTCAATACAATCTTACCAATTATTAGTAGGTATGGTAATATAAAGCCAAGTGATTCGGTAAAAAACCTTGGGGTTCATATTGACAAACAACTCACTTGGAAACCGCACCTGGCTGAACTCAGTCGTAAGGTATTTGCTTCTGGTGCCTCCTTTCGAAGGCTCCGAAATTTCCTCCCGACGGCTACTAAAATTGCGCTTGTACAGTCTCTCCTCCTGCCCATAATTGATTATGCTGACGCCTGTTATTGTGATATAACTGAAGAGCAACTAAATAAACTTGAGCGTCTCCAAAATTATTGTATTCGGCTCATATTTGGATTACGCAAGTATGACCACGTCTCAGAATTCCGAAAGAAACTCAAGTGGTTGCCAATTCGCCTTCGCCGGAATGTGCATTTCCTCACTCTTCTTTACAATATTCTCTTTAACGCAAATACACCTCCCTATCTTAAAGAACGATTTGAATACCTTAATCTCTCAAGTAATAGACAACTACGCTCCTCCTACTCCTTTTACCTAAAAAATCCTTCCCTCTCTTCTGTTTCCTGCAGAAAGTCATACACAGTCCAGGCGGTCCGCCTGTGGAACGAACTGCCTGTGGAAATCAGAAGTGCTAAGTCACTGCCAATTTTCAAAAATTTGGTAATGAAACATTACCTATCAACCTGCCCCTGTTAGTACTGTAATGGTTACTCATTCCTTTGTGCTATCATAAGTATGTATGTATGTAGTATATATTTAGGTATATATGTATATATATTGTAATATGTTATGTAGGTATCTATGTATAATAAGTATTATTTGTATTTATTATTCGCTATATATTTCTAATCAACTTTATCTACTAGCCCTAATACCCCATCTCTTTCTCTACTCATTACATTCCATGAAACGGTTGCCTGGAAGAGATCGCTTTTAGCGATAAGGCCGCCCTTTGTATTGCCTTTATTTAGATTAAGAATATCGAATTTGTTATTTCCTAGTGGTAAACAATAAAGTTATTATCTATCTATCTATCTATCTATCTATGGTGTGCAAATATAAATATGTTAATTTATTACCTAGGTACTTATTCTCGTGTCAAATACTGGGTGACACATACAACATACACATCTGACAAATTAATTCTTTCTAAGGTACCTACTTACTTATTTTTTTTTACTAAATCTATACTTAGTACCTTCTTTTCTTTTATACAATTTATCTGCATTTTTATTATCGAAGTATTCATTGACACTGTAAAAACAATCAACCATTTGTTAAGTCTATTCTTAAAAATTGGTAATGGTAGGTTTTTAAACTCACTTGGTAAATTGTTAAAAATTTTGATTGCCATACTAAATATATTTCTACTTGCAAGCTTTGATTTGAATAATTGGTGAAAAATAGTGTTTTTGTGTCTTGTATTTCTTTTACAGATTTCTTCGTGTGTAGGAAAATAAATAGGGTAGTGTTTCACAAAAACACAAACTTATCTTATATACATACATGGTAAGGTCAATATGTTTGTTTTCTTGAAAAGAGGCCTGCAACTATCTAAAAACCAGGCTCCACAAACTGCTCGAACTGCTCAACTGTATGAACCTATCATTCCAAAGTTAATAGTTACGCAACTCAGCGAACTTCGAAAACATAGAATTGGTCCTAGCGCCCAAAAATACTACAACGACAGTCGAGCCGGGGTAGGTGGGGCTTACGTATTGAGCCGCGCACGAGTTTAGTTTGCCCGCAGCCGGCAATGGCGGCGTTCGCGTAAAATTATTTTTACAAACACTAAAAATGGCATCATGTGCCGTCAAATGGTGTGTCAGTCGGTCCGATATACATCACAAGAGTTTTGGGATAAGTTTTTATTTGTAAGTACCTCGTTTAATCGCCTATTTTGATATTTTTTCTAAGAGAGTTATTCCAATACAAATTTCAATGGGGATGGTGCTATGCCAAATGTAGTCATGCTTTTTCTACGCAATACTTTATGATTCCGACTCGAATAATGTTAGTACCTAGGTACCTCCTTGATTTTTATGGGGATGGCGTTATGTAAGATGCAGGATGCGGCAAGCCAAAAACAGGGTGCAATGGCGCACACTCGGAGAGGCCTGCGTCCAGCAGTGGAATGCGATAGGCTGATTATGATGTTGGTTATGGAAGATAAATTCAGTAAGTTACTTTTTTGTAATTATTATCAGTAAGGATAGGTACCTAGTACCTACTAAGTACAGAAATATTTTACTGTAGATAGGTAGGTATCTAATTCTGTTTTTTTTTTAGATTTCCAAAAAGAGAAGATCAGAGACAGCTCTGGACGAAAGCCGTCCGTTTGGAAAGGCAAGAAGAAGACTGGACCCCGAGCAAAGTGTCTCGAATATGTTCAATACATTTTGAAAATTACTTTTTGTGTTCTAGAGGGCGCCTTTAATTAATTAAAACGTCACGTAGCCTATAACCAGAGGACAAACGAGACGCTTCTAACGATACCTCATTTGTCCAATTATGATAAGTAGTTTGGAAGATATGAGAGAACAGATGAACATAAAATTCAAAACACCTTTTGTTTCACCATAGTCGAGTAATTTGTAAAAAGACTCGACTAATGATGGTAATGACGAGTCAAGAACCATTAGATTTTATTTGTAGAGATTTATTTACATTAAATAAAGTATCAAAATACTGTCAAATTTTTTTGCATTTCATCCAGGGTGCGAGTGACGTAAGCTGCGTTTCATACACTAAACGTCATAAGAGTCCTGACGTTGACACAGCAAAACTAACCCAATCTCTTACGAAATAGGGTCGACTCTTAATTATTACCACAGACAGTGACAGAGTTTTGGGGATTCCCGAGTAGGACAGACGACGCGCGCACTTCATTCGTGTTTTTGGTTTATGATTGCAGCGGAGTTTCTTTGAAGGAAGGTTTCCTTGTTTTTTTCCTTCACTGACGCAACTAGGTAGTTAGGCACTCTTGGTAGATGGAGTTTTGATAAAGAGCAGAACTGCGTTCGTGTTTTGTTCTATTTTACGTTTGCGATCTTATATAATCTTATTGTTTACATCACAGATATATTATATACAATAGATAAAAATCAAATGCATGAACTGCCCCTGTCTGAACCCCGACGAAGCGTCGGGGTTGGCCGCTGCGACTGACAGTCCGCGCGCGTTTGATTTTACAAAATGTTGACGCATGAGTCAAAAATGTTAATGCAGGAGTCGACATCTAGTGGTGGAAGGTGGCGTTTCTTCATTACATATTTCGGGCCAAGTGATGCGCCATCTAGCGCTTTTGAGTAATTTTTTGATAAGTAGATAGGTATTTTTAACGGATTTGGGCACAGATAATATAATACTATACTAGTACAGATGCCCCATGTCATAGTGAGAAATGGATCGTCATTCGGGCGAGATTTGAGCGAGCCAACAAGTTTTCGATCGTTGACAACGATCGAAAACTTGTTGGAAAAAGACTAGGGGTCGATGTGATGAAAAAACGAAAATTTATTTTCCATTAATATTTCGGCATTCCAGCGCTGGACTGAAATACGTACATAGTGTGATGTAAACCAATAGCACCAATAGGTAGCATAGAGAGTGATAAGGTTTGACTGACCACCACTTACATCCATCCACCCTCATCGCAAGCCCTCGCGTGCCCTCGCCTCGGAACGGTAGTAGATACGAGGGCGACTATGCCCAGCGCCGCGCGCCGACTGGCCGTGACATTCGACACGGCAAGACACGGCCACGCGAGGGGCACTCGCGGTGCAGCCGAGTGGCGGGCGGGCGCGGCGGGTGGCATTGATGTATATCTACCTACCCATCTATCTATCTAACTAAATATCTATAAATACCACTTTAGAACCGGCTGTATCTTACCACTTGAGGAAAAACGCTTCAAATTTTGTCTATAAGTTCAAATCCATGAGCAGATTTTTTTTATATACTAAAGATATTGTGTGAAGCAACAACTTGCGAATTAAAATGTGTCTAATTAATTTCTATTTAATATTTGGTAAGTACTTTACGTATCTACGTAATCAAATCTACATCAAATGGCATACCGACCTCTCTCAAGTGTTTGGATTCGACAGCCACCCCTTTATGTTTGCTATTTCGTAAATCACTGACTGTCTGTTCATTTCCAGACATCGGAAGTCTCGGTGTTGGTACTTCATGTCTTGGTACTATTCGATGATCACATTGAGTCGTTTCAAAAGCTTCTAAAGCTCTAGGTTTTGTCATGAGAAGTGTTTCCAGTTTTCTCTAGAAGATCCCTTGTTAGAAGCATCCGGAACACGCATCACAAATCTGGAACCCGCGCTATGATAAATATTATATTATTATTATTAGAATCGAACGTATCCAGATAATAATAGATTATGCGCCAAGCCAAGGGGATAATCTAAGTAACGAGGGACTTCGCGTTATGTAGAGGCCTGAGTGAAGCGAGGGGTTCAAGCTGCCCAAGACCTCGGCCAAGACGAAGACATGCTTTATCCCAGAGGAGCATAGTACTCTATTTTCACACATCTGCAAGACAATAAAAAGTCAGGGCTCCAGTTGCAAACACTGTCTTTTCCTTCACGTTCTTTGAAATAGCTTTTTTAGTTTAGTTTTAGTTGTGCTTAAAAGCAGTGGGTCAAGTCAGGCTGCGGATGATGATGATGATGTGCTTAATGTGGCCAGTTCCATTTTAAAACTATACACATATCTATATTAATATGTAAGTAAGTACCTGGGAATGAAGAAGTGAATACCTGAACGAATCCAGCAGTTGCAACCTTTCGTTTGCCCGTTTCCAGCCGCCGCTGCCGGGTCGGTGTCGATAACGGCAGCGCAGGCGCAGGTCGAGCGCTGCGCGTCGGACGCGGAGTGCGGCGCGGCGCGCGCGTGCATCAACGAGCGCTGCGTGGACCCGTGCTGGGGCGCGTGCGGCGCGCGCGCGCTCTGCACCGTGCGCGACCACAACCCCGTGTGCCGCTGCCCCGCGCCGCTCGCCGGCGACCCCTACACGGCGTGCGGGGACGGGGGCGGGGGACAGGAGGAGGACCCGTGCTCGCCGTCGCCGTGCGGGCCGCACAGCACGTGCGCGGCGCGCGGCGGGCGCGCGACGTGCGCCTGCGAGGAGGGGTACCTGGGCGCGCCGCCGCTCTGCCGCGCCGAGTGCACGCGCACGGCCGACTGCACGCCGCCCGCCGCGTGCATCAACGAGCGCTGCCTGGACGCGTGCACGGGAGTGTGCGGCGCGCGCGCGCGCTGCGGCCTGGGCGAGGGCGAGCGCGCGCGCCTGCCGCAGTGCCGCTGCCCCGCGCCGCTGCTCGGCGACCCCTATACCGAATGTCGCAGTGAGTCGCCACCGCCGTTCACGCCTTTGCCATCGTTGACCATGACCACTGACCATAGATTATACAATAGGTAGGTAGGTACGGCCAAACAATGTGGCCCAAGTACTTAAAACTAATAACCAATTGTAGAGCCGCACTATTTACGTAACATAACGGGCGGAACACACATAGATCGGTCTAACTCTACCAATCTTGAAAATTAGAACTTCACTCTTTTTAGAGTTATACGCACTGGTTATACGTCAATCACCATTGAGTTGGATGTAATAGGCATGTGTTTTATCTGTACCTACAAACCATTTCGTCGCGTCCTCGGTCGGTCGTCGTCGTATGATCGGTACCTTCATTCACGAATTTTCATTTAATCTTTTCAGATGTCAGTTATGAATCACAATATCATAAATATAAGTAAGTACCTAACTACTTATATTTAACAATACCTACTACACTATAGTAGTTTTTTCTTCCGTGAATTTTACAAGGTGTAAAATGAATACCTCTAAAAACTGTTTCTTTCCGGCCAAGTCCGTAACTCTGTGGACATGTGCCATGACTGCCATGCCAAGGCCAATTTAATTGATTGACTTTATTTTGATGTTATTGTGTGACCAACCAACATAACATTTTGTGTTGGTTTAAGTACAATTTGTGTTCCCAGCTGAAACTGAATCAGGTTTTAGTTTCGAGATGAATTTTTATTACTTATTGATTTTTATTGGGACTAGGTATTTAACTCACCCATGTGAGTGCATGTTTTCCGTTTGCGCCCCCAGCAGCGGCAGCTCGAACCGTCCGTTCGGCAGCGGAGTCGTCCAAGGTCAAGGCCAAGGAACCGTTCAGGGTCAAGGCCAAACCATCAGCCAGGGTCATGGCATTGCAGGCAGTAGCAGCGGAGGAGGTGGCGGCGGAGGAGGAGGCGGCGGCGGAGGAGGAGGTGGCGGCGGAGGAGGAAGCGGCTTCGGAGGAGGAGGTGACGAGGACATGCGCGGAGGTCAAGGCCAAAACATCAGCCTTGGAGGTGGCAGCGGAGGAGGAGGTGGTGGGGGCCTTGGAGGAGGAGGCGGTGGCGGCTCACAAACGCCAGGTAGATGCAATAAGAAATTCAATGAATGAAGTTTTTTAGGTCCAGTTCCGACAATGGTCATTGTTTTGTTTGTCGCGTCCTCCGCGTCCGTTGTTATTATGATGGGTTCCCATCTTATGGGACGATATGACATTATACATAAGAAAAACACTCGTGAAAGAATTTTTACAATTTTGCATAAACGGATTTGATTAGGATTTCTTAAAGTCCATAAAGATTGTGCTCGGTCTTGACCTTGCTAAGTGTGTGTGTGGTGTGGGGTGGGTGTGGGTGGTGTGACATCATCGGACCGGTGCACGGTGCCGCCGGTGCTTTCCCGCGTTGTCGTTTACCCACCTACTGGTAGATAGGTACTACGAACGTTATGCTGCGTCAAGTCTATGCAGGGTGAATACTTTCGACCGCCCCCTCTGAGGGGAAAATCTAAACGGCTATACTCGTAGATAAGGAAAATGTTGTTAGTAGTCAGGGGCTCAATTTTGACAAAAATAAGAACTTAATTGAAAAATAAATAACCTTAATTTTCCGTGAAAATTGTTTTTTTTTTTTTTTTTTTGCATATTTAGATCCTGTCTGATAATCATCTGCTCTCATGCTGTTGGAACACTTGTCTGATAATCATCTGCTCTCATGCTGTTGGAACACTTGTCTGATAATCATCTGCTCTCATGATGTTGGAACACTTGTCTGATAATCATCTGCTCTCATGCTGTTGGAACACTTGTCTGATAATCATCTGCTCTCATGCTGTTGGAACACTTGTCTGATAATCATCTGCTCTCATGATGTTGGAACACTTGTCTGATAATCATCTGCTCTCATGCTGTTGGAACACTTGTCTGATAATCATCTGCTCTCATGCTGTTGGAACACTTGTCTGATAATCATCTGCACTCATGCTGTTGGAACACTTGTCTGATAATCATCTGCTCTCATGCTGTTGGAACACTTGTCTGATAATCATCTGCTCTCATGCTGTTGGAACACTTGTCTGATAAGCATCTGCTCTCATGCTGTTGGAACACTTGTCTGATAATCATCTGCTCTCATGCTGTTGGAACACTTGTCTGATAATCATCTGCTCTCATGCTGTTGGAACACTTGTCTGATAATCATCTGCTCTCATGCTGTTGGAACACTTGTCTGATAATCATCTGCTCTCATGCTGTTGGAACACTTGTCTGATAATCATCTGCTCTCATGCTGTTGGAACACTTGTCTGATAAGCATCTGCTCTCATGCTGTTGGAACACTTGTCTGATAATCATCTGCTCTCATGCTGTTGGAACACTTGTCTGATAATCATCTGCTCTCATGCTGTTGGAACACTTGTCTGATAATCATCTGCTCTCATGCTGTTGGAACACTTGTCTGATAATCATCTGCTCTCATGCTGTTGGAACACTTGTCTGATAATCATCTGCACTCATGCTGTTGGAACACTTGTCTGATAATCATCTGCTCTCATGATGTTGGAACACTTGTCTGATAATCATCTGCTCTCATGCTGTTGGAACACTTGTCTGATAATCATCTGCACTCATGCTGTTGGAACACTTGTCTGATAATCATCTGCTCTCATGCTGTTGGAACACTTGTCTGATAATCATCTGCACTCATGCTGTTGGAACACTTGTCTGATAATCATCTGCTCTCATGCTGTTGGAACATTTGTCTGATAATCATCTGCTCTCATGCTGTTGGAACACTTGTCTGATAATCATCTGCTCTCATGCTGTTGGAACACTTGTCTGATAATCATCTGCTCTCATGCTGTTGGAACACTTGTCTGATAATCATCTGCACTCATGCTGTTGGAACACTTGTCTGATAATCATCTGCTCTCATGCTGTTGGAACATTTGTCTGATAATCATCTGCTCTCATGCTGTTGGAACACTTGTCTGATAATCATCTGCTCTCATGCTGTTGGAACATTTGTCTGATAATCATCTGCTCTCATGCTGTTGGAACACTTGTCTGATAATCATCTGCTCTCATGCTGTTGGAACACTTGTCTGATAATCATCTGCTCTCATGCTGTTGGAACATTTGTCTGATAATCATCTGCTCTCATGCTGTTGGAACACTTGTCTGATAATCATCTGCTCTCATGATGTTGGAACACTTGTCTGATAATCATCTGCTCTCATGATGTTGGAACACTTGTCTGATAATCATCTGCTCTCATGCTGTTGGAACACTTGTCTGATAATCATCTGCTCTCATGCTGTTGGAACACTTGTCTGATAATCATCTGCTCTCATGATGTTGGAACACTTGTCTGATAATCATCTGCTCTCATGCTGTTGGAACACTTGTCTGATAATCATCTGCTCTCATGCTGTTGGAACATTTGTCTGATAATCATCTGCTCTCATGCTGTTGGAACATTTGTCTGATAATCATCTGCACTCATGCTGTTGGAACACTTGTCTGATAATCATCTGCTCTCATGCTGTTGGAACACTTGTCTGATAATCATCTGCTCTCATGCTGTTGGAACACTTGTCTGATAAGCATCTGCTCTCATGCTGTTGGAACACTTGGAAATAATTTATTTAAGTTTTTCTACAAAATGTATGGGGGCAGACATAACTATGGCCGTTTAGATTTTCCCATGGCGATCCCATAATAATTTTAATTTATCATGTCTATTACCATTTGTCTGATAATATGACAATAATTTTATAATGTAACTCAATTACATTTTTCTAATTTTACTTTAACTACGTTCTCACATACCTTGAATTTTGTTACTCGATTTTTATGAGAATGGAATAGTTATGGCCATAATATTATATGCTGTTGCAATAATCTAGTTCTACAGAGCGGCTACCACCCCTCATTGCACGCGTGCGCGCGGCGCGAGGGGCGGCGAGGGGTCGAGCGGGTGGGTGTATGCGTGCGTGTGGCGTAGACTTACAGTGGAGGAATGTTGCAGGCGGCGCGGGGGGCGCGCGCGGGACGTGCTCGGCGCCGCCGCCGCCCGCCAACGGGTCGGTGCGGGTGGTGTCTCGGCGGCGGCGGCGGGCGGCGCGCGGGCGTCGGCAGGCGGGCGCGAGCTCGCTGCTGGTGGACGTGGCGTGCCGCGACGGCTTCGAGCTGGTGGGCGCCGCGCGCCTCGAGTGCCGCGACGGCGTCTGGCTGCAGGGCGGTCTCCCCACCTGCCGACGTGAGTCTCCTCCCGGGTTACACACCCTCCCCCCTCGAGTACCGCGACGGCGTCTGGCTGCAGGTCGGTCTCTCCACCTGCCGACGTGAGTCTCCTCCCGGGTTACACACCCTCCCCCCTCGAGTACCGCGACGGCGTCTGGCTGCAGGGCGGTCTCCCCACCTGCCGACGTGAGTCTCCTCCCGGGTTACACACCCTCCCCCCTCGAGTGCCGCGACGGCGTCTGGCTGCAGGGCGGTCTCCCCACCTGCCGACGTGAGTCTCCTCCCGGGTTACACACCCTCCCCCCTCGAGTGACGCGACGGCGTCTGGCTGCAGGGCGGTCTCCCCACCTGCCGACGTGAGTCTCCTCCCGGGTTACACACCCTCCCCCCTCGAGTGACGCGGTGGCGTCTGGCTGCAGGGCGGTCTCCCCACCTGCCGACGTGAGTCTCCACCCGGGTTGCACACCCTCCCCCCTCGAGTGCCGCGACGGCGGCGTCTATTTTTTTTCCCATAGTATAGATTAGGGTGCTGCAGCACAGGGAACCTACTTACTATTGTCTATAAGCAAAGCACTTAAGCTATGCGGTTGGATACTTCGAGAATCCAGCAAAAGGAGGGGTTATATCAGAGGTTATATCAGACGTCAGAATCTGCTAACATAATTTTCTGCCATTTTTGACGGGGTACGAGGTAAACACGCATTGAACACGTGCCTAACAAAACTTATTCATATAAACGCACACTATAATAATCTCGCACAACATCTTAAAGTATGCTATATACTATATGTTAAATAAAACTATAGGTTGCCAATGTTATTTTTATTTGTTTATTTATTTATTTATGACCAGCAGAGGGGTTCGCCTTGCGTTAACCCCTCCTTTTGCTGGATTCTCGAAGGTGGATACAAGACACAGAATTTAGATTGAAATGTTTGCCAAGTATAAGATGATGTAGGTGTGTGTGCCGGTGGCGGATGGCGGGGGGCGGCGCGCGGCGCGGGTGGACCGGGCGACCTCGGGTTATAATGAATGGCTAATTTTATGTGTTCGTTACAGACCGGTTTATTAGTAAGGTTGGTGAGGGAGGTACCTATCATTATTTTGACTGCCTTTTGAGTCTAATGTGTTTTTCGGTTGTAGTTTTAATTATTAAGTATATCCCATCAAATGTAAAGCATCGACGAGTTCTTAAACACAGACATAAAAATCAAACAAGCTTAAAGTTTATAAAAACTTAAAACCCGACTGCGAAAATATTATACCTACTTACATTAATTGTCAATTCCAATTCATTATCCCAAATTAAATTTAAACATACTAATGACTTATTTATATTTTTGTAATCTCCTTTTAATTTCCTTCATGTTGATACCCTACTACTCGATAGGTTTGGTTAACCAAAATTTTTCAACGACCTACTATTTAGCGCCGAAAATCCGCCATTTATTTTTTTTAAAACCCATGAACACTCGGGTTATTGCGACAAATCAACGATACTTTTACTGTCAAAATCCATCCAGCCGTTTGGAAGAAACGATGTAACTCGTAAACGAGGAAACACTCTTGATACTCTTGCAATAAATGTATTTTACATTTTGTTTTAATATTTTGTTATGGTACCTACCTAATTTGTTTCATTTTCTTGTTTTAGTAAATTAGTTTGTTAGAACATGAATTTTCCAAATTCACGAAGTAAATTTTTACTGAACTTTTTATTCGAAAAAACGACCAGGAATCTTCATGGAATTGGTAGCTGGAAACACCAAGTGCCATACTATTTCGAAATGCCAATGAAGTAGGCAAGTTTTTCACAAGTTGGTCATTCAGATCACGATACATTTTCACACTACAGGAAATCAATGTTTTGAAAAAAATTTAGCAAAACACATTTTCTTTGTTAAATAATGCTGTACCAAAACAACTGTACCTATGGAACAAAAACAGGAAATACCAATCGATAGCACAGTTATCCAGGAATGCTCTAGCAAAAAACATTGGACAAAGGTAAAAAAAAATGAAAGTTTTGAAAACGTCCAGTAGGTAGGTAACTAGAAATCCGTGGGAGTTTTACAGGGTACATATTTGCATTTTCTGATCAGTCCTGAAGTCCTCCACCCGCTGCTGAAGGATTATCCACTTATTACGACACACACACCCTGTATATATTCCTTGCCCACCTGGCGGCACCCGGCGTCACCCGGCGTCGGCGTTGGCGGTATCGGTGCAGGTGCGGAGCTTGTTGCAGCGATGTGCGCGCTGGAGGCAGACCCGTCGGTGGAGTTCCGCTGCCTGGTGGCGGGCGCGGGCGGCGAGGGGCACCGCGCCTGCGGGCGCCGCGAGCCGCAGGGCACCATGGTCAACCCGCGCTGCCGCAAGCCCAACTACTATGCCGCCACCGACCTGTACTTCATGCGCTGCAACGCCGGCGGCCGCTGGAACTACGTGGCGCGCTGCATCCCCGAGTGCGGCAAGGTGACGCCGCTGGGCGCGCAGCTGGTGGCGGGCGGCGCGCCGGCGCGGCGCGGCGAGCTGCCCTGGCACGCCGGCGTCTACCGCAAGACCTTCCGCCCCTTCCTGCAGGTGTGCGGCGGCTCGCTCGTCAGCCGCCGCCTCGTCATATCCGGTAGGCACGCGCCCTCCCCGCTCCCCACTACCTCCCACCCCTACCCCTGCACCGCCCCCCTGACGAGCGCGCATGTCCGTTGCAGCGGCGCACTGCTTCTGGTACCGGGACGCGCCGCTGCCGGCGTCGCTGTTCGCGGTGGCCGTCGGCAAGATCTACCGCCCCTGGAACAACCAGCGCGACATGGCGCAGAAGTCGGACGTGAGTGGCTCGTGCGGTGCGGTGCGGCTTGGTGCGCGGGCGGTGACGCGAGTGCGTGTGTGCTGCGCAGGTGGCGGAGGTGCGGCTGCCGGCGCGGTTCCAGGGCGCCGGCGCCAACTTCCAGGACGACATCGCCGTGCTGATCCTGCAGAGCGCCTTCCGCTACGAGACGTTCGTGCGGCCCGTGTGCCTCAGCTTCCAGGTGGACATCGAGCGGCTGGGCGCGGCGCGCAGCTCGCCCGGCAAGGTGGCGGGCTGGGGGCTGACGGGGCGCGACGGCACCGCGTCGGCCGTGCTGCGCGTCATCGACCTGCCGTACGTGGAGGTGGCAACCTGCCTGCGTGACCTGCCCTACTCCTTCCGCGAGTTCCTCACCAGCGACAAAATCTGCGCGGGCACGCGTGACCCGGCGCAGGGCCTGTGCCGCGGTGATAGCGGCGGCGGGCTGGCCTTCCCGGTGGCGGACCGCGGCGCGCCGCGCTACTTCCTGCACGGCATCGTGTCGGCAGCGCCCAACGCTGACGACGCCGCCTGCAACACCGACTCCTACACCGCCTTCACGCAGGTCACCAAGCACGAGCTCTTCATCAAGCAGTTCTGGACCGACGCCGACGTAGAGGCGCCGCCGCCGCCGCCCGCCGGAGACGGTCAGTGAGCATCGCACGTGCGTCAGGGTCGCATGCACTCCATATTCATTTTCAATTTCCGTTTTATGTAAGTTGACCACTCCGCAAGTTCCGCAACGAATGAAACGACCTCTACAAGTTAAAACATTAAACATTCACACACTCACATCAACTAAGTCACGGTGCCGCCAAGTAACGACTCATAGCTAGCAGTAGGTTTCGTTGGGATATAATATATAAGCATGCTGGCATGGACATTAAACCCGAGTCTGGGTATACATCATCATCTCCCCCCTGCTCTTATCTCACACTCAGGTCGGGTCGGCACAACATGTCTTCTTCTTCCATTCGTCTCTATCAGCTGTCATCTCTGTACTCACGCCTGCTTTGTTCATATCCTCTTTCACACAGTCTATCCATCTTTTCTTTGGTCTTCCTCTTCTCGTAAATCCATCTACTTTCATATTTAACACTCTCCTAGTGACATGGCATTCATCCCTCCGCATCACATGCCCATACCACGATAACCTGTTATTCCTCAACTTATCTGTTACTTACAAGCTTCTTCTAATATACTCATTTCTTATCTTATAAATCCTAGTCACTCCACATATCCATCTCAGCATTCGCATCTCTGCCACGTGTACTCTTCTTTCATCCATCCCTTTCGTCGCCCAACACTCAGAACCATACAATACGACAGGTCTAACGATCGTTTTGTAAATTTTCCCCTTGAGTTTAAGGGGCATTCGTGGATCGCAAGTTGTTCCTGAGAGCTGTCGCCATTTCATCCATCCCGCATTTATCCTATTCTTTACGCCCTGGTCTACATCACCGTCGTTCTGGATCAATGACCCGAGATACCGGAAATTGAAACAGACTGGTAGGAACACCATCCAGGGCAATGGGAACAAAACTGGAAGGACCACCGAAATCGCAGAACAGGTGTTCTATTTTGATCCTGCTGATCCTCAACCCTACGCTCTCCATTTTTTCCTGACATTTTCCGAGCCTGCTCTGGACCTCAAGGGCATCTTCTCCGACAAGGACAATGTCGTCGGCGAACAGCATGCACCAGGGTGCCTCCTATTGTATGTTCGATGTCAGTGCATCCATTACCAGGAGGAACAGATAAGGGCTTAAAGCCGATCCCTGGTGCAGCCCCACAGCCACATTGAACACGCCGGTGACTCCAGCTTCAGACCGGACGTGTGTTCTTGCATTCCCGTACATAGCTTTTACAAGCTGTACGTACTTCCCAGTCACTCCTTTATCTTTCATAGCCCACCACAGAGCACAATAGACCGACAACGGTCGCAGTGTCACTAAATCCGCAAATCAATAATAATAGCCCACCACAGAACCTTTCGAGGTACTCGGTCATATGCCTTTTCCAGATCAACAAACACCATGTGCAAGTTCTTATGTGCTCGTCTGTCTGTACTTCTCGCCTAACTGTTGCGAATATGGCGTCCGTTGTTTCTCTTCCAGGCATAAAACCGAGATGGTTCTGGGTTATATCACTCTCTTGTCTCATTCTTCTTGCTATTACTTTCTCCCAAACTTTCATACTGTGTGACATGAGTTTTATTCCTCTGTAGTAGTCACAGTTTTGTATATCACCCTTGTTTTTGAAAATGGGCACCAGTTAACTGTTGCACCATTCATCCGGTATTGACTCTTCCTGCAACAACTTATTGAAGAATACACTCAGCCACTTCCATCCATCTGCAATAATCCTGACTGTGATATATTTGCAGATAAATGGAAGTATATTATGTCAGAGTGCCTCAGGTTCTGTGAAAGTGTAGAATTAAATTAATTTTTGTGTGACTTATGATTTAATTATTTCAAATTATGTAATTCTCATTATTATTTCTCTTTCATTTAATTTGTTTAATTGTTCTGTTAATAATTTATTACTTATTTTAATCTAATTCTAATTTTAAATTAATGTAATTGGTTTAACCGTTTTAATTTAATAAATAAATAATAAATCTGCTTTTAAAAACTTCCATATTTCTACTGGTATATCATCCGGTCCTACCGCTTTTCCATTCTTCATACTTTGTACTGCTTTCTTAACCTCCATCACGCTGACTTCTTCCACAACTCCCTTGTTTACCGGCACATCATCTAACACTCCACTCCAATCATTCTCTTCATTCATTAATTTATTAAAATATTCCTTCCAACGTTCTCTTATTTTCGCATAATCTGTCAAAACTTTTCCTTCGTCATCTTTAATACACCTAACATGCATAATATCCCTTGCATTCCTCTCTCTCTGCTTTGCTATTCTATACAGATCTTTTTGTCCATGTGGGCTCTCCAGTGATTTGTGTAGCTTATCCTGCACTGTGGCCCTGGCAATAGCAACAGCTTTTTTCGCTTTATTCTTGCACTCCAGCTCCACTTACAACATCTTCTATTTTCTTTTACATTTGCATCCTTTCCATCATCCATACTCTTCCATTCCTTAAATGCATTCTTCTTTTCTTTCAAAATACTTACCTTACTTACTACTTAGAACCTACTTATTACCTAAGTTTTTAGGTATTGCAGAGTTGGCACCGGCGAATGGTCAGTCGCGGGGGCAGGCGGGCGCGGGTGACGGCGCGCGGGGGCGGGCGAGGCCGGGGGCGGTGCCGCAGCTCGGCTTCTTGACCGGCGCGCGCCCAGGTGGTGGGTACACTGCATTATTTGTTGTGTTGTAGTCCCGAAGGGTGGGCAGCTCCGTAGGGTGGGCAGCCGACCAGCCGATCCATCCTTTGCTGCTGGTGACCGGTGTTGGTAGGTAGGTAGGTAGTTACCCGACTAAGACTATTTATTAGTCATTGGGGACAAACACTATTGAATTCGTATTTAACAACTAGAATTACGTAGGGTAAACGCTTAGGTTTTAGATTTTACTTAATATAGGTAACGAGAAAAACATTTCAGATGGTTTGGGTTCTTCGATATCGAATGCAGGCGGCTATGTCCCGCCCGGCGCAGGCTTTTTACCTCCTCCGCCGCCGCCCGGCTCCGCTCCCGCCGGTGAGTCGACTCCTGCTCCGCCGCCCGGCCCCGCTCCCGCCGGTGAGTCGACTCCAGCTCCGCCGCCCGGTCCCGCTCCTGCCGGTGAGTCGACTCCTGCTCCGCCGCCCGGCCCCGCTCCTGCCGGTGAGTCGACTCCTGCTCCGCCGCCCGGCCCCGATCCGGTCTATGTCCGGTCATAAAAAGTCAAATGACATTTCGCGGACTAAAGAACGGGTGATGACGTCAACAGCGATTACTCGCTCAGCGCCCCAGTGAACGCAAATTAAACATGGAATTTTTTGTAGCGCCCGGAAATGTAAAGGAAAATGTGCCTCGGTAGGCGGGCCTTAAATAGTGTACCCCGCACGAGATTAGTTTGCCCGCCGCGGGCAATGGCGCGGGCGGGGCGTCTGTCTGAGATTTTTGTCCCATTTACCTAAAAAGGGATGTAAGTACTTACCTATTTAATTCATGTTACCCATTGGAAGAAAACATTAAAAACATGAGGTGCGACTCTATAAAGAACACTTTATAAAGTGTGTGTTTCAGGTGAGGCGACAGGTGCGGCGCCCGCCGACGCCGGGGACGCGGCGAGAGCGATGTCCTGTAAGTAAAGTGTAATATTATCGTTGGCTCAGTCTCTTCTTCATCCTTTACTCGACTATGCTGACGTCTGCAATCTCGATCTCACTGAGGACAAACTTAACAAACTTGAGCGCCTCCAAAATTATTGCATCAGGTTCATTTATGGCCTCCGCAAATATGATCACATTTCTCAGTATCGCACTATGCTCAAGTGGTTGCCGATCCGTCTTCGCCGGAATACCCATATTCTTTGTCTCCTTTACAATATATTATTTAACTCAATTGCCACTTCTTATCTCAAAGAGCGTTTCGTATATTTAGATCAATCCCATTCCCGTTCTCTTCGGTCATCAGAAAATATTTAAGGCTAAAGTCAAAGAGTAGTACCTAAGTAATATTTCAGGTCTTATACTTCTCACATTCTTCAAGCATTATCTATACGTTCCTACATATATTTATATTTAATATGTATTAGTTTATTATAGGTTATTTATGTATTAGGATTTTGGAGGTTTGGAGGAAGAAATCGCTCTTAGCGATAAGGCCGCCAATTGTACCACTCATTAGTTTTAAGTCTTGTATTTGTTATTTTCCATGTGTAAAGAATTTTCTATGTATCTAAAAGTCATTTCTCAACTTTGTATGAGCTGATTAGGTGTGGGTTGGGTACCTACCTGAGCAACATAAATTCATATTAAGAAGTACCTACGTACTAAATATAAATGGACCTGCCCACTTAATTGTTCACTAAAGGATTGCGCGGGGCGCGAGGAGGTGGGGTAAAATAAACGGTATTACTTAATACTGCCATCTAAAGGTATTGTGAAAAATCAAACAAAACAAAAAGGGTGAGCCCTTTTTACCCGACTGCCAAGGAAGGGTTATGTTTTTCGCGCGTATCTTGTATATGTATGTCTGTATGTATGTAAATTTCTGGGTTACCTCGTATCTACCGAACGGCTGGATGGATATTGACAACCAGAGTATTATAAAAAAAAAAATATGGCGGATTTAAGGCGCTAAATAAATAGTCGTTGAAAAAAAATTGTTTATCAATCCTATCGAGTAGCCGAGTAGGGTATCAAAATGAAGGAATTTAAAAGGAGATTACAAAAATACATAAGTCATATGTTTGGGTATAATGAAATGGCAATTAAGGAATTCATTTCAATAAATTTTACGCTACCTAATCAAAAACTATAAAGCGGAAAGTAAAGGTAGCATAAAATGTGGCCACGTGTGTGTTGGACCTCGTATTACGCATTTTATATGGAATTATAAATTAAAATTAATATGTAAAATTTAATTATTAAAATCTGGACTTTCGCTACTTACCGCTAGATGGCGCTGTATGTAATTTAAAACGCTTTGTCTTTTCTTTTTATCCGACTGCCAAGGAAGGATTATGTTTTTTGCGCGTTTTTTGTATCTTGTATCTAAGTTTCTGTATGTAAGTTTTGTATGTAAGTTTCTGGGGTAATACGATCAGAAGAGCGTTTTAGTTGCGTCTAGTTTATTTTACAAACTGAACTTCATAAACAGATTTAAAGAAGTAGGTATTCATGCACTAGTATCTTTAATGTAGTTTTAGAACAATTACTTCGGGCAGAAGCAAGAACTTCACGAGCTTAAGTAGATGAGACGCGATCTTCCCTCTAGAACACGTTGACCCCAACGGCTGTCGGTTCTTCGGTAGATGTGGTCGGCCAACTGCTATTTCAGCTTCTTGATCGTGTCGTCTGAGCTATGTCGACCACTTTAGTTCTCCGTTCTGTTAGATGTGTTCATTTTGAATTTTGCAAACCTCGAGCATAGCTTCCTCCATAGCCTATCCGCTGAGCTACCTTCACGTTACTCTTTGTAAACACTGCTTTGAATAGGTACCTACTACATTCAATGTTTTTTAAATTTAATTTGGAATAATGAATTATAAGTGAATTTATAAATATTTCGCAGTCGGGTTTTCAGTTTTTTTAAACTTTAAGCTTGTTGGGTCGTTTGATCGTTTTAAATAATGGTCTCTACTCTATTTGTTTATTAGTCCCTCCGCCCGCGCCGCCGCCCGAGCCAGTTGATGTCGGCATGAGTATGAGGGGCCTCGTGGGTGCCGACGCGTGCTCCGCGTGGCCGCCGCCGTGCGGCGCGCGCTCCGTGTGCCGCGCGGTGGGCGCGCACGCCGCCTGCGCCTGCGCGCCGCGCCACCACGGCGACCCGTTCACCGCCTGCGAGCCGGACGACGCCGCCGCCGCCGCCGCCGCCGCGCCCGCGCCACTCCCCGCGCCACTCCCCGCGCCGCACTTCTGGCGCATCGACATCTCCTCGTCGCGCAACGACCTGCCCGACCGGCTGTGGCTCACGTTGCAGAGAAACAGATCATGACTACTCCGTCAAACTTCAATCAAATATCCGTAATTAGTATAGTGTGCTGCCAGTGTTCCGTTTTTAAATAATTAAGCATAGATAATCATTTGCCGATACTAAACACAGAATATACAGGTGTGTTGAAATGAGTGGATAATCCTTCAGCTGCGGGTGGGGGACTTCAGGACTGATCAGAAAATGCAAATAATATGTACCCAATAAAAATCCCACAGATTTAAAATTACTGGACGATTTCAAAACTCAATTTATTTTTTACCTTTGTCCATTGTTTTTTCTGCCTAGATTACAAATCTAGGAATTTTCTTAAGGCGGTTGTAGGTGCTTAGAGGTCATCCGGCATGGGCGGGATCACTCGGATTTGTCCCCCGCAACCCGCACGCGCACTACGACTAACAGAAACAGACGCCGCATGGCTTTGCCATTGCGTAAGGTCTGATTCAGACAATCATTTGAGTGGTAATAGTAAGAAAAGTTTCGTAAGTAGGTACATATTTCTTTGTAAAATAAATTTAGGAAATTTATTGAATGCCTACTTACTTACTGTTGCGCGCCGAAATAATAGCATCGTTCCACTACCTACCGACATTTCAACAAGTTAAGTATTCAGAAAAAAATTGATTGCGAGATTGCATGGCGTTTACCTACATAGTTTATTTAAAGATAAGTAAGTAGGTACCTAACCTACCTAATATTAACAAATAGTACAGAACACATTAGTATTTTACTAATCGGTCGGTACTCAGTCAGATTCATACATACTAAAAATTCGCAATCGAATGGCTAAATGGATGTTTGTTCCTCAATCACGCCAAAACTACTGAACCAAAATTTGGTAGGTATGCGAATTGTTTGGAAAACATATACCTAGGCTATTTAAAAAGAAGATTTTACCCATTGAATACAGTCGAAGAAATAGCCACTAGGGTCTCTGGCTCAAAATGGTTTACACTACTGGATTGTAAAAAAGGATTTTGGCAACTCAAAGTTACACCAAGAACTTCCAAGTACCTGACCTTCAGCAGTCCCTTTGGCCGGTACTCCTGTCTCAGGTTGCCGTTTGGATTAGCGTCAGCCCCAGAAGTCTTCCAGCAATAATGAGCTCTCTCCTGGCAGGCATAGACAATGTGGAAGTTTCAATGGATGATATTCTAATCCACCACTCGTCAAATGAAGGATTAGAAGAGAAAACCAAAGAGGTCATACAAAAGCTAAAAGATGCTGGTCTTAAATTAAACCTTGAAAAATGTGTTTTCAATACACAAGAAATAAAGTTCCTGGGACACATCTTTACAAATAAAGGACTGAAGCCAGACCCTGAAAAAATAGACACAATAAACAAGATCAAAAGACCTGAAAATGTCAAAAAATTACAAAGGTTCCTCGGGCTGATCACATACCTTTCAAAGTTCATCCAAAACCTAGCGCAAATCACAAACCCATTGAGGCAGCTTTTACAGAAAGATACAGAGTGGTACTGGGACAACCCTCAAGAAGAAGCTTTCAAGCAACTTAAAGAAATGTTAAAAAATCCACCCATTCTAGGATTCTACAATCCTAAAGACCCAATACTTCTATCTGTGGATGCCAGTAGCTATGCATGTGGAGGTGTCTTAATTCAAAATGGCAAACCTGTAGCATATTGTGCCAAATCTTTTACAAAGACTGAACAAGGATATAGCCAACTAGAAAAAGAAACAAATGCGATACTGGTAGCGTGTAAAAAATTTCATACCTATATTTGGGGATGCCAAGACTTAACCATTGAGTCTGATCACAAGCCATTGGAAACAATTTTCAAATTATTCCATACAATGCTAAAATTGTTTACAAGAAAGGAGAAGAATTGTACATCGCAGACACACTAAGCCGAGACTGCAGAGAACTATACAGCGAGGAAATGAATGAAGAAAAAATTGAAATTTGTACACTACTACCATTTTCAAAAAGTAGAAAACAAGTACTAATAGAAGAATCTGAAAAAGATCTAGAATTGAGAAAATTAAAAGAAATCATACTAAATGGTTGGCCAACATGCATTAAAGATCTACCTGAACAACTTAGAAAATATTGGCATTACAGAGAACAGTTGGGTGTTTATAACAACCTGATATTCAAAAACAATAGAGTATTGATTCCTCAAAGTATGGTACCCTTAATACTGAAGCATTGTCATCTTAGCCATAAAGCAACAATAGGTACATTACAACTTGCAAGAGACAATGTTTTCTGGCCCAATATGAGTAGAGATGTGCAAAATTATGTAGAAGGATGCCAGACTTGTTTGAAAACTCAAAAAGATAAACAAATGGAACCAATACTAATGCAAGAGGTACCTAAACTTCCGTAGAGCATCGTAGCTTCAGATATATTTCACTACAAAGAGAAAAATTACATTGTCATTGCAGATGCCTATTCAGGATATTTTGACTTTCACGAACTATCTAACTTAAATAGCTCCACAGTTATCAAATCAATGAAAATTTGGTTCTCTTGTTTCGGTATTCCTGAATATCTACTAACAGACAATGGAAAACAATATGACAGTGAACAATTCAAAGAATTTAGTAGAGAGTGGCAATTTGAACACAGGTTCTCAAGCCCTCACTTTCCCAGATCTAATGGACTTGCAGAAAGGTATGTTCAAGAAGCAAAAAATCTACTGAGAAGATGTTTAGAAGAGAAATCAGACTTACAACTAGCTCTGCTTCATCACAGAAACACACCTAAAGAACAACTAGCATCGCCTGTACAACGATTAATGGGAAGAAGAACCAAAACATTATTACCTACAAACAATAAACTGCTAAAACCGAAAATTAAAACGGACGTGAATAAACATTTAAAGACAGCGAAAGAAAAGGAGAAAAAGTATGCTGACAGAGGAACTAAACAATCTGAAAACTTTGATAGCGGTGATGAAGTGATGTTGAGAGAAGACCATAGAAAATGGGTTCCGGCTAAAATCATAGCACCAACACCAGAACCGAGATCCTACTTAGTTGGAAAGCCAGATGGGTCAATATACCGAAGAAATACCTGGTACTTGCGACCACGCCTACAGCTATGCACAAATAATGCACCAGCTCTTGTTTCAGGAAACCCTACATATACATCAGAGCAGCCCGTTAACGTTGCCGCGCCGCCAGGTTCACCAACCAGAGGATCACTTCCCCAGATGCCAGCTGCACCACCAGCAAGGCAGCCGCTGGATTCCAGCCCCCCATTGTCAAAGACAACTCGTAGTGGACGGGTAGTCATTACTCCAAAGCGCTACGAGGACTTCGCCTTGGAGTAGCTAGTACCTACGATCATCAAAGTACCTACGCTATACCTACACAAAAAAAGGGGGATGTCACGGAGGTTGACATTGACATTTCATAATCAATGGCCGTGGATATGATCTGCGTCAGTCGTTGCATGTACTCAATAAACATTAGTATGTATTTTAATGTTTTATTATAATTAATGAGCCCAAGTAGCTTATAATCTTCATTGAAATAGTTCAAATTCAAGTATAACTTGTCGTTTGCGCCATCTAAAGGATTACACTAACGAAATTATCAGTTGGTCGCTTAGTTCCTTAGCAAAATAATAGGTGTCGTGACCAAGCACAAGCTTTTGATATCGACCGAACAATATCATTTAATATTTTTAAGATTATTACTTTAAAGTAATTTGGGAATACTAATTTGACAAAACAAATCATTTAAAAAATATTCATGATTATACAGAATGTGTTTTTTAAGTATAAGTTAGCGGTTTCATATTGAGATTTCAGTGATTGAAATATCTTTTGATATTGACAAGACGAAGAGAATGACATTGGAACTTTTAGCGTTATATTTCTTAATTAATGTTTTAAAATCATTTTACTTGAAGTAATCAACATTATCTGCAGTGTATAAAACTATTAGCAACTTAATTGTGATTGGTCGTGGATTTTGCAAACATCAACAGTTTTGAAATTGTATAAAAGACATTGAAAATACCCTCGTGGATTCATTATTAGTGTGATCGTGAAACAGTCAAAAGTTAAGTACAGTTTCTTATTTAAAAGTTATTTACTGTTTTGTGTATTTGTATAATTGTGTGGATTTATCATTGCCATGTATCTGGTGTATATCTTAAACGGGCTTTGATATACCGACGTTTATTCCTTATGTGCACTAAGGTAAGTGGCTGTGTATTACTAGGCTTGGAGTCTAGCTACACTTTGCTACCATACTCAGGCTCAGATGGTACATAACTATCTTCGATATTTATGTACTTACTACATTGCTTTTTGCCTAGAAGAACCTTGCAACGTTCTCAAACATTTTAATATAACTTCCATTGTTACTTGTGTACTATGTACTTCAGTGTTTAAGTGTCTAGCGGTACATTGCCAAAGTACAACAGATATTATTAGTGGTGCCAACAATAGTGTCCAATTATATAGAAGTCTAAATGATGGTACCACTACAATATTCATAGTGATAGTCTACGCTGTAATCCATGATTTCCTTGTAATAAATATTAATAGCAATGTACCCGCTTTGATTATTTGGTTTTAGTTAAAATCTTGGTTAGTTTATAATTGGCTCGTTGTGTTAACCATTTCAAAGTACCCTCATATAAAATAAATAGTACTTCCATAATGATGTCTTTTCGATCTATAAATCCTAATTTCCTTATTTTATAGTCTCTAATTAGGTTGCAGCTTATAGTTTGAATCGAATTAGATAGATTATTATAATTTAGGCTTTATACTAGTTGGTGCTCTATACTATTTCTCACAAACGCAAGGTAGTGGAAATGCAAATTGTCGGAAAACACTTTAATCTCCCGGCACTTATGTACTTACTACCTACAAAGGCAGGTACCCACACCTTATTTACGCTAGTTAGGTAGGTTAGGTACTTAACTTATTGTACTTTTACCTACCTACATACATTTAGAAGCGATGATGGTGGTGTGTAAGTAAGGAAAATAAATAGGTAGGTAACTATTATAATTATAGTAGGTACCTAACCTATATACCTTTGAACAGTAAAAAAATTATTTAAAAAGAGTAATGATATCTGAACAAAACACGTGGCTTCTATTTTCACATATTATATGTGTTTTGTTCAGATTAAGTTTACACGTTAGGTTAGGTTAGGTTAATAAACTGTAAACTGAAAACTGAAATATGAAAAAAAACTGAAAGCAGTTAACTGTAAACTGACAACTGAAAACTGAAAACTGAAAACATAAAACAGTAAACTAAAAACTGAAAAAAAAAATTGATAACTGAAAACTGAAAACAGAAAACTGTTAACTGTAAACTATAAACTGTAAACTGAAAACTGTACACTGTAAACTGGAAACGAAAACTGAAAACAGAAAACAGAAAACTGAAAAATGAAAACAGAAAACTGTAAACTGAAAACAAAGAACTTAAAACTGAAAACTGATAACTATAAACTGTAAACTTAAAACAGAAAACAGAAAACTAAAAACTGAAAAAAATAAATTGAAAACTGAAAACCGAAAACTGTTAACTGTAAACTGTAAACTATAAACTGTAAACTGTTAACTGTAAACTTTTAACTGAATACTGAAACTGAAAACTGAACTCTGAAAACAGATAACAGATAACTGAAAACTGAAAACTGAAAACAGAAAACAGAAAACAGAAAACAGATAACAGAAAACTGAAAACTGATAACTGAAAACAGAAAACCGATAACAGTTAACAGAAAACTGAAAACTGTAAACTGAAAACTGAAATATGAAAAAAAACTGAAAGCTGTTAACTGAAAACTGAAAACTGAAAACATAAAATTGTAAACTGTAAACTGTACACTGTAAACTGAAAAAAGAAAACAGAAAACTAGAAACTGAAAAAAAATAATTGAAAACTGAAAACTGAAAACAGAAAACTTTTAAATGTAAACTGTATATATTGTCAGTTTACAGTTTACAGTTAACAGCTTTCAGTTTTTTTTCATATTTCAGTTTTCAGTTATAAGTTTTCAGTTTACAGTTTTCAGTTTTCTGTTAACTGTTATCTGTTTTCAGTTTTCAGTTTTCAGTTTTCAATTATCTGTTATCTGTTATCTGTTTTCAGAGTTCAGTTTATAGTTTTAAGTTTTCAGTTTTCAGTTGTCAGTTTACAGTTAACAGCTTTCAGTTTTTTTTCATATTTCAGTTTTCTGTTTTCTGTTTTCTGTTTTCTGTTTTCTGTTTTCTGTTTTCTGTTTTCTGTTTTCAGTTTTCAGTTTTCAGTTTTCAGTTATCTGTTATCTGTTTTCAGGGTTCAGTTTTTAGTTTTCAGTATTCAGTTATAAGTTAACAGTTAACAGTTTACAGTTTTCGGTTTTCAGTTTTCAATTTATTTTTTTCAGTTTTTAGTATTCTGTTTTCTGTTTTCAGTTTACAGTTTATAGTTTTTAGTTTACAGTTTTCAGAGTTCAGTTTTCAGTATTCAGTTTACAGTGTACAGATTACAGTTTTCAGTTTACGTTTAAGTTTACAGTTTTCTGTTTTCAGCTTTCAGTTATTTTTCAGTTTTCAGTTTACAGTTAACAGAAAACATAAAATTGTAAACTGTAAACTGTACACTGTAAACTGAAAAAAGAAAACAGAAAACTAGAAACTGAAAAAAAATAATTGAAAACTGAAAACTGAAAACAGAAAACTTTTAAATGTAAACTGTATATATTGTCAGTTTACAGTTTACAGTTAACAGCTTTCAGTTTTTTTTCATATTTCAGTTTTCAGTTATAAGTTTTCAGTTTACAGTTTTCAGTTTTCTGTTAACTGTTATCTGTTTTCAGTTTTCAGTTTTCAGTTTTCAATTATCTGTTATCTGTTATCTGTTTTCAGAGTTCAGTTTATAGTTTTAAGTTTTCAGTTTTCAGTTGTCAGTTTACAGTTAACAGCTTTCAGTTTTTTTTCATATTTCAGTTTTCTGTTTTCTGTTTTCTGTTTTCTGTTTTCTGTTTTCTGTTTTCTGTTTTCAGTTTTCAGTTTTCAGTTTTCAGTTATCTGTTATCTGTTTTCAGGGTTCAGTTTTTAGTTTTCAGTATTCAGTTATAAGTTAACAGTTAACAGTTTACAGTTTTCGGTTTTCAGTTTTCAATTTATTTTTTTCAGTTTTTAGTATTCTGTTTTCTGTTTTCAGTTTACAGTTTATAGTTTTTAGTTTACAGTTTTCAGAGTTCAGTTTTCAGTATTCAGTTTACAGTGTACAGATTACAGTTTTCAGTTTACGTTTAAGTTTACAGTTTTCTGTTTTCAGCTTTCAGTTATTTTTCAGTTTTCAGTTTACAGTTTTCAGTTTATCAGTTTTCAGTTTTCAGTTTTCTGTTATCTATTTCAGTTTTCAGTTTTCAGTTTACTGTTTTCTGTTTTCAGTTTTCAGTTTTCAGATTTCAGCTTACAGATTACAGTTTACAGTTTACAGTTTACATTTAACAGTTTTCAGTTTTCAGTTTTCAGTTAACAGTTTACAGTTTACAGTTTTCAGTTTTCTATCTGTTTTCAGTTTATCAGTTTTTAGTTTAAAGTTTACAGTTTTCTGTTTTCAGTTTTCAGTTTACAGTTTACAGTTTTCTGTTTTCAGTTTTCAGTTTTCAGTTTTCAGTTTTCAGCTTACAGATTACAGTTTACAGTTTACAGTTTACATTTAACAGTTTTCAGTTTTCAGTTTACAGTTTACACTTTACAGTTTTCAGTTTTCAGTTTTCAGTTTTTTGTTTTCGGTTTTCTGTTATCTGTTTTCTGTTTAGTTTTCAATTTTTGTTTTCATTTTCAGTTTTCTGTTTCCAGTTTCCAGTTTACAGTTTACAGCGTACAGTTTTAAGTTTTCAGTTTTCAGTTAACAGTTTACAGTTTTCAGTTTTCTATCTGTTTTCAGTTTATCAGTTTTTAGTTTAAAGTTTACAGTTTTCTGTTTTCAGTTTTCAGTTTACAGTTTACAGTTTTCTGTTTTCAGTTTTCAGTTTTCAATTTATTTTTTTCAGTTTTTAGTTTTCTGTTTTCTGTTTTCAGTTTATAGTTTTCAGTTTACAGTTTTCAGAGTTCAGTTTTCAGTTTTCAGTATTCCGTTAAAAGATTACATTTTACAGTTTACAGTTTATAGTTTACAGTTAACAGTTTTCGGTTTTCAGTTTTCTATTTATTTTTTTCAGTTTTAAGTTTTCTGTTTATAGTTTTCAGTATACAGTTTTCAGAGTTCAGTTTTCAGTATTCAGTTAAAAGTTTATGTTTAATGTCGTGATCTATTGAAATAATTTGATATATTTGTAACTTTCTAGTATTATTTCTATAAGATGGCAACGATATCTTGAGTATTTTTAGTTGGGAACACTAGTTTGTGAATAACGTGTTCCGAGTGAGGAAGGCCGAGCGGCCATGGCCTTGAAAACGGTTTTATGTCGATGCCTACCGAGCTAACTTCGGAGAGAATCCATTAAACACGGGTAGTTGATGTCAGTCGGGACAAGTGACAAGTCGTATTGAGCACGGTAGTTTTCGTTGTTCAATATTTCGAGGCGTATAATATCCTGATGTAAATTATAATACTCGTAAGTCTATAAAAGTGGTGAAATATAGTGTTGGTGGTATCTATTCATTTCATTACAGTTTACAGTTTTCTATTTTCAGTTTTCAGTTTACAGTTTACAGTTTTTTAGTTTTCTGTTGTCAGTTTTCAGTTTACAGTTTACAGTTTACAGTTTACAGTTAACAGTTTTCGGTTTTCGTTCGTTTTCGGAAAACTGAAAATTGAAAACTGAGAACTGAAAAGTGTAAACTGTTAACTAAAAACTGTAAAGTGTAAACTGTTATATACTAAAAACTGAAAAAAATAAATTGAAAACTGAAAACTGAAAAATAACTGAAAACTGAAAACAGAAAACAGAAAACAGAACCGAAAACTGAAAACTGTAAAGTGTAAACTGTAAACTGTAAACTGAAAACCGAAAACTGAAAACTGAAATATGAAAACTAAAAACTGAAAAAAAAAACTGAAAACTGAAAAATAACTAAAAATAACTGAAAACTGAAAACAGAAAACTGAAAACTTAAAGTGTAAACTTTAAACTGTAAACTTTAAACTGAAAACTGATAAACTGAAAACCGAAAACAGATAGAAAACTGAAAACTGAAAAAAATAACAAAAAACAGAAAACTGAAAACTTAAAACTGAAAAATAACTGAAAACTGAAAACAGAAAACTGTAAACTGTAAACATAAACTTTTAACTGAATACTGAAAACTGAAAACTGAACTCTGAAAACTGTAAACTGAACACTATAAACAGAAAACTTAAACTGAAAAAAATAAATTGAAAACTGAAAACCGAAAACTGTTAACTGTAAACTGTAATCTTTTTACTGAATACTGAAAACTGAAAACTGAACTCTGAATACTGTAAACTGAAAACAACTAACGAACTATTAATTGTAAACTGAAAACAGAAAATAGAAAACAAAACTAAAAACTGAAAAAAATAAATTGAAAACTGAAAACTGAAAAATAACTGAAAACTGAAAACAGAAAACTGTAAACTGTAAACTGAAAACAGAAAACTGTAAAGTGAAAAGTGTAAACTTTAAACTGTAAACTGTTAACTGAAAACCGAAATAGATAACAAAAAACAGAAAACTGAAAACTGAAAACTGAGAAATAACTTAAAACTGAAAACAGAAAACTGTAAACTGTAAACTGAAAACAGAAAACTGTAAACTGTAAACTGAAAACTGATAAACTGAAAACAGATAGAAAACTGAAAACTGTAAATTGTACGCTGTAAACTGGAAACAGAAAACTGAAAAATGAAAACAAAAATTGAAAACTAACAACAGAAAACAGATAACAAAAAACTGAAAACTTAAAACTGTAAAGTGTAAACTGTAAACTGAAAACTGAAAACTGAAAACTGTAAAATGTAAACTGAAAACTGAAAACTGAAAACTGAAAACAGAAAACAGTAAACTGAAAACTGAAAACTGAAATAGATAACAAAAAACAGAAAACTGAAAACTGAAAAATAACTGAAAACTGAAAACTGTAAACTGTAAACTGAAAACTGAAAACAGAGAACTGTAAAGTGAAAAGTGTAAACTTTAAACTGTAAACTGTAAACTGAATACTGATAAACTGAAAACCGAAAACAGATAGAAAACTGAAAACTGAAAACTGAAAACTGTAAACAGTAAACTGAAAACTGAAATAGATAACAAAAAACATAAAACTGAAAACTGAAAACTTAAAAATAACTGAAAACTGAAAACAGAAAACTGTAAACTGTAAACTGAAAACAGAAAACTGTAAACTGTAAAGTGAAAACTGATAAACTGAAAACAGATAGAAAACTGAAAACTGTAAACTGTAAACTGAAAACTGAAAACTGTAAGCTGAGAACTGAAAACTGAAAACAGAAAACAGTAAACTGAAAACTGAAAACTGAAAACTGAAAACTGAAAACTGAAAACTGAAATAGATAACAGAAAACAGAAAACTGAAGACTGAAAACTGTAAAACTGAAAAATAACTGAAAACTGAAAACTGAAATAGATAACAGAAAACAGAAAACTGAAAACTGAAAACTGTAGTGTAAACTGTAAACTGAAAACTGTAAAATGTAAACTGTAATCTGTAAGCTGAAAACAGTAAACTGAAAACTGAAAACTGAAAACTGAAATAGATAACAGAAAACAGAAAACTGAAGACTGAAAACTGTAGAACTGAAAAATAACTGAAAACTGAAAACAGTAAACTGAAAACTGAAAACTGAAAACTGAAATAGATAACAGAAAACAGAAAACTGAAAACTTTAAAGTGTAAACTGTAAACTGAAAACTGAAAACTGAAAACTGTAGTGTAAACTGTAAACTGAAAACTGTAAAATGTAAACTGTAAACTGTAATCTGTAAGCTGAAAACTGAAAACTGAAAACTGAAAACTAACAACAGAAAACAGATAACAAAAAACTGAAAACTTAAAACTGTAAAGTGTAAACTGAAAACTGAAACATGAAAACTGAAAACTGAAAACAGAAAACAGTAAACTGAAAACTGAAAACTGAAATAGATAACAGAAAACAGAAAACTGAAAACTGAAAACTGAAAAATAACTGAAAATTGAAAACAGAAAACAGAAAACTGTAAACTGAAAACTGAAAACTGATAAACTGAAAACTGTAAACTGTAAACTGTTAACTGAAAACTGAAAACTGAAAACTGAAAACTGAAAACTGAAATAGATAACAGAAAACAGAAAACTGAAGACTGAAAACTGTAGAACTGAAAAATAACTGAAAACTGAAAACAGTAAACTGAAAACTGAAAACTGAAAACTGAAATAGATAACAGAAAACAGAAAACTGAAAACTTTAAAGTGTAAACTGTAAACTGAAAACTGAAAACTGAAAACTGTAGTGTAAACTGTAAACTGAAAACTGAAAACTGTAAAATGTAAACTGTAAACTGTAATCTGTAAGCTGAAAACTGAAAACTGAAAACTGAAAACTAACAACAGAAAACAGATAACAAAAAACTGAAAACTTAAAACTGTAAAGTGTAAACTGTAAACTGAAAACTGAAAACTGAAAACTGTAAAATGTAAACTGTAAACTGTAATCTGTAAGCTGAAAACTGAAAAATGAAAACTGAAAACTGAAAACTGAAATAGATAACAGAAAACAGAAAACTGAAAACTGAAAACTGAAAACTGTAAAATGTAAACTGTAAACTGTAATCTGTAAGCTGAAAACTGAAAAATGAAAACTGAAAACTGAAAACAGAAAACAGTAAACTGAAAACTGAAAACTGAAATAGATAACAGAAAACAGAAAACTGAAAACTGAAAACTGAAAAATAACTGAAAACTGAAAACAGAAAACAGAAAACTGTAAACTGAAAACTGAAAACTGATAAACTGAAAACTGTAAACTGTAAACTGTTAACTGAAAACTGAAAACTGAAAACTGAAAAATAACTGAAAGCTGAAAACAGAAAACTGTTAACTTAAACTTAAACTGAAAACTGATAAACTGAAAACTGTAATCTGTACACTGTAAACTGTAAACTGGAAACTGAAAACTGAAAACAGTAAACTGAAAAATAAAAACAGAAAACTGAAAACTGATAACAGAAAACAGAAAACTGAAAACTGTAAACTGTAAACTGTAAACTGTAACCTGTAAACTGAAAACTGAAAACTGAAAAAAAACTGAAAACAGAAAACTGTAAAGTGTAAAGTGTAAACTTTAAACTAAAAACTGTAAACTGAAAACTGATAAACTGAAAACCGAAAACAGATAGAAAACTGAAAACTGAAAACTGAAAACTGTAAACAGTAAACTGAAAACTGAAAACTGAAATAGATAACAAAAAACAGAAAACTGAAAACTGAAAACTGAAAAAAAACTGAAAACTGAAAACTGTAAACTGAAAACTGAAAATAGAAAACTGTAAACTGTAAACTGTAAACAGTAACTTTTAACTGAATACTGAAAACTGAACTCTGAAAACTGTAAACTGAAAACTATAAACAGAAAACTTAAAACTGAAAAAAATAAATTGAAAACTGAAAACCGAAAACTGTTAACTGTAAACTGTAAACTATAAACTGTAAACTGTAAAATGTAATCTTTTAACTGAATACTGAAAACTGAAAACTGAACTCTGAAAACTGTAAACTGAAAACTATAAACTGTAAACTGTAAACTGAAAACAGAAAACAGAAAACAGAAAACAGAAAACAGTAAACTAAAAACTGAAAAAAATAAATTGAAAACTGAAAACTGAAAATTAACTGAAAACTGAAAACAGAAAACTGTAAACTGTAAACTGTAAACTGAAAACTGAAAACAGAAAACTGTAAAGTGAAAAGTGTAAACTTTAAACTGTAAACTGTAAACTAAAAACTGAAAACAGAAAACTGTAAAGTGAAAAGTGTAAACTTTAAACTGTAAACTGTTAACTGAAAACCGAAATAGATAACAAAAAACAGAAAACTGAAAACTGAAAACTGAAAAATAACTTAAAACTGAAAACAGAAAACTGTAAACTGTAAACTGAAAACAGAAAACTGTAAACTGTAAACTGAAAACTGATAAACTGAAAACAGATAGAAAACTGAAAACTGTAAATTGTACGCTGTAAACTGGAAACAGAAAACTGAAAAATGAAAACAAAAATTGAAAACTAACAACAGAAAACAGATAACAAAAAACTGAAAACTTAAAACTGTAAAGTGTAAACTGTAAACTGAAAACTGAAAACTGAAAACTGTAAAATGTAAACTGTAAACTGTAATCTGTAAGCTGAAAACTGAAAACTGAAAACTGAAAACTGAAAACAGAAAACAGTAAACTGAAAACTGAAAACTGAAATAGATAACAGAAAACAGAAAACTGAAAACTGAAAAATAACTGAAAACTGAAAACAGAAAACAGAAAACTGTAAACTGAAAACTGGAAACTGATAAACTGAAAACTGTAAACTGTAAACTGTTAACTGAAAACTGAAAACTGAAAAATAACTGAAAGCTGAAAACAGAAAACTGTAAACTTAAACTTAAACTGAAAACTGATAAACTGAAAACTGTAATCTGAACACTGTAAACTGTAAACTGGAAACTGAAAACTGAAAACAGTAAACTGAAAAATAAAAACAGAAAACTGAAAACTGATAACAGAAAACAGAAAACTAAAAACTGTAAACTGTAAACTGTAAACTGAAAACTGAAAACTGAAAAAAAACTGAAAACTGAAAACAGAAAACTGTAAAGTGTAAAGTGTAAACTTTAAACTAAAAACTGTAAACTGAAAACTGATAAACTGAAAACCGAAAACAGATAGAAAACTGAAAACTGAAAACTGAAAACTGTAAACAGTAAACTGAAAACTGAAAACTGAAATAGATAACAAAAAACAGAAAACTGAAAACTGAAAACTGAAAAAAAACTGAAAACTGAAAACTGTAAACTGTAAACTGAAAACTGAAAATAGAAAACTGTAAACTGTAAACATAAACTTTTAACTGAATACTGAAAACTGAACTCTGAAAACTGTAAACTGAAAACTATAAACAGAAAACTTAAAACTGAAAAAAATAAATTGAAAACTGAAAACCGAAAACTGTTAACTGTAAACTGTAAACTATAAACTGTAAACTGTAATCTTTAAACTGAATACTGAAAACTGAAAACTGAACTCTGAAAACTGTAAACTGAAAACTATAAACTGTAAACTGAAAACTGAAAACAGAAAACAGAAAACTAAAAACTGAAAAAAATAAATTGAAAACTGAAAACTGAAAATTAACTGAAAACTGAAAACAGAAAACTGTAAACTGTAAACTGTAAACTGAAAACTGAAAACAGAAAACTGTAAAGTGAAAAGTGTAAACTTTAAACTGTAAACTGTAAACTGAATACTGATAAACTGAAAACCGAAAACAGATAGAAAACTGAAAACTGAAATAGATAACAAAAAACAGAAAACTGAAAACTGAAAAAAAAACTGAAAACTGAAAACAGAAAACTGTAAACTGTAAACTGAAAACAGAAAACTGTAAACTGAAAACTGATAAACTGAAAACAGATAGAAAACTGAAAACTGTAAACTGTAAACTGAAAACTGAAAACTGTAAGCTGAGAACTGAAAACTGAAAACTGAAATAGATAACAGAAAACAGAAAACTGAAGACTGAAAACTGTAAAACTGAAAAATAACTGAAAACTGAAAACAGTTAACTGAAAACTGAAAACTGAAAACAGAAAACTGTAAAGTGAAAAGTGTAAACTTTAAACTAAAAACTGTAAACTGAAAACTGATAAACTGAAAACCGAAAACAGATAGAAAACTGAAAACTGAAAACTGTAAACAGTAAACTGAAAACTGAAATAGATAACAAAAAATAGAAAACTGAAAACTGAAAAATAACTGAAAATTGAAAACTGTAAACTGTAAACTGAAAACTGAAAACAGAGAACTGTAAAGTGAAAAGTGTAAACTTTAAACTGTAAACTGTAAACTGAATACTGATAAACTGAAAACCGAAAACAGATAGAAAACTGAAAACTGAAAACTGAAAACTGTAAACAGTAAACTGAAAACTGAAATAGATAACAAAAAACAGAAAACTGAAAACCGAAAAATAACTGAAAACTGAAAACAGAAAACTGTAAACTGTAAACTGAAAACAGAAAACTGAAAACTGATAAACTGAAAACTGTAAACTGTAAACTGTTAACTGAAAACTGAAAACTGAAAACTGAAAACTGAAAACTGAAATAGATAACAGAAAACAGAAAACTGAAGACTGAAAACTGAAAACTGTAAAATGTAAACTGTAATCTGTAAGCTGAAAACTGAAAAATGAAAACTGAAAACTGAAAACAGAAAACAGTAAACTGAAAACTGAAAACTGAAATAGATAACAGAAAACAGATAACAAATAACTGAAAACTTAAAACTGTATAGTGTAAACTGTAAACTGAAAACTGAAAACTGAAAACTGTAAAATGTAAACTGTAAACTGTAATCTGTAAGCTGAAAACTGAAAAATGAAAACTGAAAACTGAAAACAGAAAACAGTAAACTGAAAACTAAAAGCTGAAAACTGTAAACTGTTAACTGAAAACTGAAAACTGAAAACTGAAAACTGAAATAGATAACAGAAAACAGAAAACTGAAGACTGAAAACTGAAAACTGTAAAATGTAAACTGTAAACTGTAATCTGTAAGCTGAAAACTGAAAAATGAAAACTGAAAACTGAAAACAGAAAACAGTAAACTGAAAACTGAAATAGATAACAGAAAACAGAAAACTGAAAACTGAAAACTGAAAAATAACTGAAAACTGAAAACAGAAAACAGAAAACTGTAAACTGAAAACTGAAAACTGATAAACTGAAAACTGTAAACTGTAAACTGTTAACTGAAAACTGAAAACTGAAAACTGAAAAATAACTGAAAGCTGAAAACAGAAAACTGTTAACTTAAACTTAAACTGAAAACTGATAAACTGAAAACTGTAATCTGTACACTGTAAACTGTAAACTGGAAACTGAAAACTGAAAACAGTAAACTGAAAAATAAAAACAGAAAACTGAAAACTGATAACAGAAAACAGAAAACTGAAAACTGTAAACTGTAAACTGTAAACTGTAACCTGTAAACTGAAAACTGAAAACTGAAAAAAAACTGAAAACAGAAAACTGTAAAGTGTAAAGTGTAAACTTTAAACTAAAAACTGTAAACTGAAAACTGATAAACTGAAAACCGAAAACAGATAGAAAACTGAAAACTGAAAACTGTAAACAGTAAACTGAAAACTGAAAACTGAAATAGATAACAAAAAACAGAAAACTGAAAACTGAAAACTGAAAAAAAACTGAAAACTGAAAACTGTAAACTGAAAACTGAAAATAGAAAACTGTAAACTGTAAACTGTAAACATTAACTTTTAACTGAATACTGAAAACTGAACTCTGAAAACTGTAAACTGAAAACTATAAACAGAAAACTTAAAACTGAAAAAAATAAATTGAAAACTGAAAACCGAAAACTGTTAACTGTAAACTGTAAACTATAAACTGTAAACTGTAAAATGTAATCTTTTAACTGAATACTGAAAACTGAAAACTGAACTCTGAAAACTGTAAACTGAAAACTATAAACTGTAAACTGTAAACTGAAAACAGAAAACAGAAAACTAAAAACTGAAAAAAATAAATTGAAAACTGAAAACTGAAAATTAACTGAAAACTGAAAACAGAAAACTGTAAACTGTAAACTGAAAACTGGAAACAGAAAACTGTAAAGTGAAAAGTGTAAACTTTAAACTGTAAACTGTAAACTAAAAACTGAAAACAGAAAACTGTAAAGTGAAAAGTGTAAACTTTAAACTGTAAACTGTTAACTGAAAACCGAAATAGATAACAAAAAACAGAAAACTGAAAACTGAAAACTGAAAAATAACTTAAAACTGAAAACAGAAAACTGTAAACTGTAAACTGAAAACAGAAAACTGTAAACTGTAAACTGAAAACTGATAAACTGAAAACAGATAGAAAACTGAAAACTGTAAACTGGAAACAGAAAACTGAAAAATGAAAACAGAAAACTGAAAACTGATAACAGAAAACAGAAAACTAAAAACTGTAAACTGTAAACTGAAAACTGAAAACTGAAAAAAAACTGAAAACTGAAAACAGAAAACTGTAAAGTGTAAAGTGTAAACTTTAAACTAAAAACTGTAAACTGAAAACTGATAAACTGAAAACCGAAAACAGATAGAAAACTGAAAACTGAAAACTGAAAACTGTAAACAGTAAACTGAAAACTGAAAACTGAAATAGATAACAAAAAACAGAAAACTGAAAACTGAAAACTGAAAAAAAACTGAAAACTGAAAACTGAAAACTGTAAACTGTAAACTGAAAACTGAAAATAGAAAACTGTAAACTGTAAACATAAACTTTTAACTGAATACTGAAAACTGAACTCTGAAAACTGTAAACTGAAAACTATAAACAGAAAACTTAAAACTGAAAAAAATAAATTGAAAACTGAAAACCGAAAACTGTTAACTGTAAACTGTAAACTATAAACTGTAAACTGTAAAATGTAATCTTTTAACTGAATACTGAAAACTGAAAACTGAACTCTGAAAACTGTAAACTGAAAACTATAAACTGTAAACTGTAAACTGAAAACTGAAAACAGAGAGGAAAACTTAAAACTGAAAAAAATAAATTGAAAACTGAAAACTGAAAATTAACTGAAAACTGAAAACAGAAAACTGTAAACTGTAAACTGTAAACTGAAAACTGAAAACAGAAAACTGTAAAGTGAAAAGTGTAAACTTTAAACTGTAAACTGTAAACTGAATACTGATAAACTGAAAACAGAAAACTGTAAAGTGAAAAGTGTAAACTTTAAACTGTAAACTGTTAACTGAAAACCGAAATAGATAACAAAAAACAGAAAACTGAAAACTGAAAACTGAAAAAAAACTGAAAACTGAAAACAGAAAACTGTAAACTGTAAACTGAAAACAGAAAACTGTAAACTGAAAACTGATAAACTGAAAACAGATAGAAAACTGAAAACTGTAAACTGTAAACTGAAAACTGAAAACTGTAAGCTGAGAACTGAAAACTGAAAACTGAAATAGATAACAGAAAACAGAAAACTGAAGACTGAAAACTGTAAAACTGAAAAATAACTGAAAACTGAAAACAGTTAACTGAAAACTGAAAACTGAAAACAGAAAACTGTAAAGTGAAAAGTGTAAACTTTAAACTAAAAACTGTAAACTGAAAACTGATAAACTGAAAACCGAAAACAGATAGAAAACTGAAAACTGAAAACTGTAAACAGTAAACTGAAAACTGAAATAGATAACAAAAAACAGAAAACTGAAATCTGAAAAATAACTGAAAATTGAAAACTGTAAACTGAAAACAGAGAACTGTAAAGTGAAAAGTGTAAACTTTAAACTGTAAACTGTAAACTGAATACTGATAAACTGAAAACCGAAAACAGATAGAAAACTGAAAACTGAAAACTGAAAACTGTAAACAGTAAACTGAAAACTGAAATAGATAACAAAAAACAGAAAACTGAAAACCGAAAAATAACTGAAAACTGAAAACAGAAAACTGTAAACTGTAAACTGAAAACAGAAAACTGTAAACTGTAAACTGAAAACTGATAAACTGAAAACTGAAATAGATATAAGAAAACAGAAAACTGAAAACTTTAAAGTGTAAACTGTAAACTGTAAACTGAAAACTGAAAACTGTAAAATGTAAACTGTAAACTGTAATCTGTAAGCTGAAAACTGAAAACTGAAAACTGAAAACTAACAACAGAAAACAGATAACAAAAAACTGAAAACTTAAAACTGTAAAGTGTAAACTGTAAACTGAAAACTGAAAACTGAAAACTGTAAAATGTAAACTGTAAACTGTAATCTGTAAGCTGAAAACTGAAAAATGAAAACTGAAAACTGAAAACAGAAAACAGTAAACTGAAAACTGAAAACTGAAATAGATAACAGAAAACAGAAAACTGAAAACTGAAAAATAACTGAAAACTGAAAACAGAAAACAGAAAACAGAAAACTGTAAACTGAAAACTGAAAACTGATAAACTGAAAACTGTAAACTGTAAACTGTTAACTGAAAACTGAAAACTGAAAACTGAAAACTGAAAACTGAAATAGATAACAGAAAACAGAAAACTGAAGACTGAAAACTGAAAACTGTAAAATGTAAACTGTAAACTGTAATCTGTAAGCTGAAAACTGAAAAATGAAAACTGAAAACTGAAAACAGAAAACAGTTAACTGAAAACTGAAAACTGAAATAGATAACAGAAAACAGAAAACTGAAAACTGAAAAATAACTGAAAACTGAAAACAGAAAACAGAAAACTGTAAACTGAAAACTGATAAACTGAAAACTGTAAACTGTTAACTGAAAACTGAAAACTGAAAACTGAAAAATAACTGAAAGCTGAAAACAGAAAACTGTTAACTTAAACTTAAACTGAAAACTGTAATCTGTACACTGTAAACTGTAAACTGGAAACTGAAAACTGAAAACAGTAAACTGAAAAATAAAAACAGAAAACTGAAAACTGATAACAGAGAACAGAAAACTGAAAACTGTAAACTGTAAACTGTAAACTGTAACCTGTAAACTGAAAACTGAAAACTGAAAAAAAACTGAAAACAGAAAACTGTAAAGTGTAAAGTGTAAACTTTAAACTAAAAACTGTAAACTGAAAACTGATAAACTGAAAACCGAAAACAGATAGAAAACTGAAAACTGAAAACTGAAAACTGTAAACAGTAAACTGAAAACTGAAAACTGAAATAGATAACAAAAAACAGAAAACTGAAAACTGAAAACTGAAAAAAAACTGAAAACTGAAAACTGTAAACTGAAAACTGAAAATAGAAAACTGTAAACTGTAAACTGTAAACATTAACTTTTAACTGAATACTGAAAACTGAACTCTGAAAACTGTAAACTGAAAACTATAAACAGAAAACTTAAAACTGAAAAAAATAAATTGAAAACTGAAAACCGAAAACTGTTAACTGTAAACTGTAAACTATAAACTGTAAACTGTAAAATGTAATCTTTTAACTGAATACTGAAAACTGAAAACTGAACTCTGAAAACTGTAAACTGAAAACTATAAACTGTAAACTGTAAACTGAAAACAGAAAACAGAAAACTAAAAACTGTAATCTGAACACTGTAAACTGTAAACTGGAAACTGAAAACTGAAAACAGTAAACTGAAAAATAAAAACAGAAAACTGAAAACTGATAACAGAGAACAGAAAACTGAAAACTGTAAACTGTAAACTGTAAACTGTAACCTGTAAACTGAAAACTGAAAACTGAAAAAAAACTGAAAACAGAAAACTGTAAAGTGTAAAGTGTAAACTTTAAACTAAAAACTGTAAACTGAAAACTGATAAACTGAAAACCGAAAACAGATAGAAAACTGAAAACTGAAAACTGTAAACAGTAAACTGAAAACTGAAAACTGAAATAGATAACAAAAAACAGAAAACTGAAAACTGAAAACTGAAAAAAAACTGAAAACTGTAAACTGAAAACTGAAAATAGAAAACTGTAAACTGTAAACTGTAAACATTAACTTTTAACTGAATACTGAAAACTGAACTCTGAAAACTGTAAACTGAAAACTATAAACAGAAAACTTAAAACTGAAAAAAATAAATTGAAAACTGAAAACCGAAAATTGTTAACTGTAAACTGTAAACTATAAACTGTAAACTGTAAAATGTAATCTTTTAACTGAATACTGAAAACTGAAAACTGAACTCTGAAAACTGTAAACTGAAAACTATAAACTGTAAACTGTAAACTGAAAACAGAAAACAGAAAACTAAAAACTGTAATCTGAACACTGTAAACTGTAAACTGGAAACTGAAAACTGAAAACAGTAAACTGAAAAATAAAAACAGAAAACTGAAAACTGATAACAGAAAACAGAAAACTAAAAACTGTAAACTGTAAACTGTAAACTGAAAACTGTAGTGTAAACTGTAAACTGAAAACTGAAAACTGTAAAATGTTAACTGTAAACTGTAATCTGTAAGCTGAAAACTGAAAACTGAAAACTGAAAACTTAAAACTGTAAAGTGTAAACTGTATACTGAAAACTGAAAACTGAAAACTGTAAAATGTAAACTGTAAACTGTAATCTGTAAGCTGAAAACTGAAAAATGAAAACTGAAAACTGAAAACAGAAAACAGTAAACTGAAAACTGAAATAGATAACAGAAAACAGAAAACTGAAAACTGAAAACTGAAAAATAACTGAAAACTGAAAACAGAAAACAGAAAACTGTAAACTGAAAACTGAAAACTGATAAACTGAAAACTGTAAACTGTAAACTGTTAACTGAAAACTGAAAACTGAAAACTGAAAAATAACTGAAAGCTGAAAACAGAAAACTGTTAACTTAAACTTAAACTGAAAACTGATAAACTGAAAACTGTAATCTGTACACTGTAAACTGTAAACTGGAAACTGAAAACTGAAAACAGTAAACTGAAAAATAAAAACAGAAAACTGAAAACTGATAACAGAAAACAGAAAACTGTAAACTGTAAACTGTAAACTGTAACCTGTAAACTGAAAACTGAAAACTGAAAAAAAACTGAAAACAGAAAACTGTAAAGTGTAAAGTGTAAACTTTAAACTAAAAACTGTAAACTGAAAACTGATAAACTGAAAACCGAAAACAGATAGAAAACAGAAAACTGAAAACTGAAAACTGTAAACTGTAAACAAAAACTTTTAACTGAATACTGAAAACTGAAAACTAAACTCTGAAAACTGTAAACTGAAAACTATAAACAGAAAACTTAAACTGAAAAAAATAAATTGAAAACTGAAAACCGAAAACTGTTAACTGTAAACTGTAAACTGTAATCTTTTAACTGAATACTGAAAACTGAAAATTGAACTCTGAAAACTGTAAACTGAAACTATAAACTGTAAACTGTTAACTGAAAACAGAAAACTAAAAACTGAAAAAATAAATTGAAAACTAACAACAGAAAACAGATAACAGAAAACCGAAAACTGAAAACTGAAAACTGAAAACTGTAAAGTGTAAACTGAAAACTGAAAACTGAAAACTGAAAAATAAAAACAGAAAACTGAAAACTGACAACAGAAAACAGAAAACTGAAAACTGTAAACTGTAATCTGTAAGCTGAAAACTGAAAACTGAAAACTGAAAAAAACTGAAAACTGAAAACAAAATTGTAAAGTGTTAAAGTGTAAACTTTAAACTGTAAACTGTAAACTGAAAACTGATAAACTGAAAACCGAAAACAGATAGAAAACTGAAAACTGAAAACTGAAAACAGTAAACTGAAAACAGAAAACTAAAGTAGATAATTAAAAACAGAAACCTGAAAACTGAAAAATAACTGAAAGCTGAAAACAGAAAACTGTAAACTTAAACTTCAACTGAAAACTGATAAACTGAAAACTGTAATCTGTACACTGTAAACTGTAAACTGAAAACTGAAAACAGAAAACTGAAAAATAAAAACAGAAAACTGAAAACTGACAACAGAAAACAGAAAACTAAAAACTGAAAACTGTAAACTGAAAACTGAAAACAGAAAACTGAAAAATAAAAACAGGAAACTGAAAACTGACAACAGAAAACAGAAAACTGAAAACTGAAAACTGTAAACTGTAAACTGAAAACTGAAAACTGAAAAAAAACTGAAAACTGAAAACAGAAAACTGTAAAGTGTAAAGTGTAAACTTTAAACTAAAAACTGTAAACTGAAAACTGATAAACTGAAAACCGAAAACAGATAGAAAACTGAAAACTGAAAACTGAAAACTGAAAACTGTAAACTGTAAACTGAAAACTGAAAACTGAAAACTGTAAACAGTAAACTGAAAACTGAAAACTGAAATAGATAACAAAAAACAGAAAACTGAAAACTGAAAAAAAACTGAAAACTGAAAACTGTAAACTGAAAACTGAAAATAGAAAACTGTAAACTGTAAACTGTAAACATAAACTTTTAACTGAATACTGAAAACTGTAAACTGAAAACTATAAACAGAAAACTTGAAACTGAAAAAAATAAATTGAAAACTGAAAACCGAAAACTGTTAACTGTAAACTGTAAACTATAAACTGTAAACTGTAAACTGTAATCTTTTAACTGAATACTGAAAACTGAAAACTGAACTCTGAAAACTGTAAACTGAAAACTATAAACTGTAAACTGAAAACAGAAAACAGAAAACTAAAAACTGAAAAAAATAAATTGAAAATGAAAACTGAAAATTAACTGAAAACTGAAAACAGAAAACTGTAAACTGTAAACTGTAAACTGAAAACTGAAAACTGTAAAGTGAAAAGTGTAAACTTTAAACTGTAAACTGTAAACTGAATACTGATAAACTGAAAACCGAAAACAGATAGAAAACTGAAAACTGAAAACTGAAAACTGTAAACAGTAAACTGAAAACTGAAATAGATAACAAAAAACAGAAAACTGAAAACTGAAAAATAACTGAAAACTGAAAACAGAAAACTGTAAACTGTAAACTGAAAACTGAAAACAGAAAACTGTAAAGTGAAAAGTGTAAACTTTAAACTGTAAACTGTAAACAGATAGAAAACTGAAAACTAAAAGTGAAAAGTGTAAACTTTAAACTGTAAACTGTAAACAGATAGAAAACTGAAAACTAAAAGTGAAAAGTGTAAACTTTAAACTGTAAACTGTAAACAGATAGAAAACTGAAAACTGTAAACAGTAAACTGAAAACTGAAATAGATAACAAAAAACAGTAAACTGAAAACTGAAAAATTACTGAAAACTGAAAACAGAAAACTGTAAACTGTAAACTGAAAACAGATAGAAAACTGAAAACAGAAAACTGAAGACTGAAAACTGTAAAACTGAAAAATAACTGAAAACTGAAAACAGTAAACTGAAAACTTAAAACTGAAAACAGAAAACTGTAAAGTGTAAAGTGTAAACTTTAAACTAAAAACTGATAAACTGAAAACCGAAAACAGATAGAAAACTGAAAACTGAAAACTGTAAACAGTAAACTGAAATCTGAAAACTGAAATAGATAACAAAAAACAGAAAACTGAAAACTGAAAAATGAAAAAAAACTGAAAACTGAAAACTGTAAACTGTAAACTGAAAACTGAAAATAGAAAACTGTAAACTGTAAACATAAACTTTTACCTGAATACTGTAAACTGAACTCTGAAAACTGTAAACTGAAAACTATAAACAGAAAACTTAAAACTGAAAAAAATAAATTGAAAACTGAAAACCGAAAACTGTTAACTGTAAACTGTAAACTATAAACTGTAAACTGTAAACTGTAATCTTTTAACTGAATACTGAAAACTGAAAACTGAACTCTGAAAACTGTAAACTGAAAACTATAAACTGTAAACTGAAAACAGAAAACAGAAAACAGAAAACTAAAAACTGAAAAAAATAAATTGAAAACTGAAAACTGAAAATTAACTGAAAACAGAAAACTGTAAACTGTAAACTGAAAACTGAAAACAGAAAACTGTAAAGTGAAAAGTGTAAACTTTAAACTGTAAACTGTAAACTGAATACTGATAAACTGAAAACCGAAAACAGATAGAAAACTGAAAACTGAAAACTGAAAACTGTAAACAGTAAACTGAAAACTGAAATAGATAACAAAAAACAGAAAACTGAAAACTGAAAAATAACTGAAAACTGAAAACAGAAAACTGTAAACTGAAAACTGAAAACAGAGAACTGTAAAGTGAAAAGTGTAAACTTTAAACTGTAAACTGTAAACTGTAAACTGAATACTGATAAACTGAAAACCGAAAACAGATAGAAAACTGAAAACTGAAAACTGTAAACAGTAAACTGAAAACTGAAATAGATAACAAAAAACAGAAAACTGAAATCTGAAAAATAACTGAAAATTGAAAACTGTAAACTGAAAACAGAGAACTGTAAAGTGAAAAGTGTAAACTTTAAACTGTAAACTGTAAACTGAATACTGATAAACTGAAAACCGAAAACAGATAGAAAACTGAAAACTGAAAACTGAAAACTGTAAACAGTAAACTGAAAACTGAAATAGATAACAAAAAACAGAAAACTGAAAACCGAAAAATAACTGAAAACTGAAAACAGAAAACTGTAAACTGTAAACTGAAAACAGAAAACTGTAAACTGTAAACTGAAAACTGATAAACTGAAAACTGAAATAGATATAAGAAAACAGAAAACTGAAAACTTTAAAGTGTAAACTGTAAACTGTAAACTGAAAACTGAAAACTGTAAAATGTAAACTGTAAACTGTAATCTGTAAGCTGAAAACTGAAAACTGAAAACTGAAAACTAACAACAGAAAACAGATAACAAAAAACTGAAAACTTAAAACTGTAAAGTGTAAACTGTAAACTGAAAACTGAAAACTGAAAACTGTAAAATGTAAACTGTAAACTGTAATCTGTAAGCTGAAAACTGAAAAATGAAAACTGAAAACTGAAAACAGAAAACAGTAAACTGAAAACTGAAAACTGAAATAGATAACAGAAAACAGAAAACTGAAAACTGAAAAATAACTGAAAACTGAAAACAGAAAACAGAAAACAGAAAACTGTAAACTGAAAACTGAAAACTGATAAACTGAAAACTGTAAACTGTAAACTGTTAACTGAAAACTGAAAACTGAAAACTGAAAACTGAAAACTGAAATAGATAACAGAAAACAGAAAACTGAAGACTGAAAACTGAAAACTGTAAAATGTAAACTGTAATCTGTAAGCTGAAAACTGAAAAATGAAAACTGAAAACTGAAAACAGAAAACAGTTAACTGAAAACTGAAAACTGAAATAGATAACAGAAAACAGAAAACTGAAAACTGAAAAATAACTGAAAACTGAAAACAGAAAACAGAAAACTGTAAACTGAAAACTGATAAACTGAAAACTGTAAACTGTTAACTGAAAACTGAAAACTGAAAACTGAAAAATAACTGAAAGCTGAAAACAGAAAACTGTTAACTTAAACTTAAACTGAAAACTGTAATCTGTACACTGTAAACTGTAAACTGGAAACTGAAAACTGAAAACAGTAAACTGAAAAATAAAAACAGAAAACTGAAAACTGATAACAGAGAACAGAAAACTGAAAACTGTAAACTGTAAACTGTAAACTGTAACCTGTAAACTGAAAACTGAAAACTGAAAAAAAACTGAAAACAGAAAACTGTAAAGTGTAAAGTGTAAACTTTAAACTAAAAACTGTAAACTGAAAACTGATAAACTGAAAACCGAAAACAGATAGAAAACTGAAAACTGAAAACTGAAAACTGTAAACAGTAAACTGAAAACTGAAAACTGAAATAGATAACAAAAAACAGAAAACTGAAAACTGAAAACTGAAAAAAAACTGAAAACTGAAAACTGTAAACTGAAAACTGAAAATAGAAAACTGTAAACTGTAAACTGTAAACATTAACTTTTAACTGAATACTGAAAACTGAACTCTGAAAACTGTAAACTGAAAACTATAAACAGAAAACTTAAAACTGAAAAAAATAAATTGAAAACTGAAAACCGAAAACTGTTAACTGTAAACTGTAAACTATAAACTGTAAACTGTAAAATGTAATCTTTTAACTGAATACTGAAAACTGAAAACTGAACTCTGAAAACTGTAAACTGAAAACTATAAACTGTAAACTGTAAACTGAAAACAGAAAACAGAAAACTAAAAACTGTAATCTGAACACTGTAAACTGTAAACTGGAAACTGAAAACTGAAAACAGTAAACTGAAAAATAAAAACAGAAAACTGAAAACTGATAACAGAGAACAGAAAACTGAAAACTGTAAACTGTAAACTGTAAACTGTAACCTGTAAACTGAAAACTGAAAACTGAAAAAAAACTGAAAACAGAAAACTGTAAAGTGTAAAGTGTAAACTTTAAACTAAAAACTGTAAACTGAAAACTGATAAACTGAAAACCGAAAACAGATAGAAAACTGAAAACTGAAAACTGAAAACTGTAAACAGTAAACTGAAAACTGAAAACTGAAATAGATAACAAAAAACAGAAAACTGAAAACTGAAAACTGAAAAAAAACTGAAAACTGTAAACTGAAAACTGAAAATAGAAAACTGTAAACTGTAAACTGTAAACATTAACTTTTAACTGAATACTGAAAACTGAACTCTGAAAACTGTAAACTGAAAACTATAAACAGAAAACTTAAAACTGAAAAAAATAAATTGAAAACTGAAAACCGAAAATTGTTAACTGTAAACTGTAAACTATAAACTGTAAACTGTAAAATGTAATCTTTTAACTGAATACTGAAAACTGAAAACTGAACTCTGAAAACTGTAAACTGAAAACTATAAACTGTAAACTGTAAACTGAAAACAGAAAACAGAAAACTAAAAACTGTAATCTGAACACTGTAAACTGTAAACTGGAAACTGAAAACTGAAAACAGTAAACTGAAAAATAAAAACAGAAAACTGAAAACTGATAACAGAAAACAGAAAACTAAAAACTGTAAACTGTAAACTGTAAACTGAAAACTGTAGTGTAAACTGTAAACTGAAAACTGAAAACTGTAAAATGTTAACTGTAAACTGTAATCTGTAAGCTGAAAACTGAAAACTGAAAACTGAAAACTTAAAACTGTAAAGTGTAAACTGTATACTGAAAACTGAAAACTGAAAACTGTAAAATGTAAACTGTAAACTGTAATCTGTAAGCTGAAAACTGAAAAATGAAAACTGAAAACTGAAAACAGAAAACAGTAAACTGAAAACTGAAATAGATAACAGAAAACAGAAAACTGAAAACTGAAAACTGAAAAATAACTGAAAACTGAAAACAGAAAACAGAAAACTGTAAACTGAAAACTGAAAACTGATAAACTGAAAACTGTAAACTGTAAACTGTTAACTGAAAACTGAAAACTGAAAACTGAAAAATAACTGAAAGCTGAAAACAGAAAACTGTTAACTTAAACTTAAACTGAAAACTGATAAACTGAAAACTGTAATCTGTACACTGTAAACTGTAAACTGGAAACTGAAAACTGAAAACAGTAAACTGAAAAATAAAAACAGAAAACTGAAAACTGATAACAGAAAACAGAAAACTGTAAACTGTAAACTGTAAACTGTAACCTGTAAACTGAAAACTGAAAACTGAAAAAAAACTGAAAACAGAAAACTGTAAAGTGTAAAGTGTAAACTTTAAACTAAAAACTGTAAACTGAAAACTGATAAACTGAAAACCGAAAACAGATAGAAAACTGAAAACTGAAAACTGAAAACTGTAAACAGTAAACTGAAAACTGAAAACTGAAAAAAAACTGAAAACTGAAAACTGTAAACTGAAAACTGAAAATAGAAAACTGTAAACTGTAAACTGTAAACATTAACTTTTAACTGAATACTGAAAACTGAACTCTGAAAACTGTAAACTGAAAACTATAAACAGAAAACTTAAAACTGAAAAAAATAAATTGAAAACTGAAAACCGAAAACTGTTAACTGTAAACTGTAAACTATAAACTGTAAACTGTAAAATGTAATCTTTTAACTGAATACTGAAAACTGAAAATAGAACTCTGAAAACTGTAAACTGAAAACTATAAACTGTAAACTGTAAACTGAAAACAGAAAACAGAAAACTAAAAACTGAAAAGTGGAAAGTGTAAACTATAAACTGTATACCGAAAACTGAAAACTGAAAAATGAAAAAAATAACTGAAAACTGAAAACAAAAAACTGTTAATTGTAAATTGTAAACTGAAAACTGAACTGTAAACTGAAAACTGATAAACTGAAAACCGAAAACAGATAGAAAACTGAAAATAGAAAACTGAAAACTGAAAACCGAAAACAGATAGAAAACAGAAAACTGAAAACTGAAAACTGTAAACTGTAAACATAAACTTTTAACTGAATACTGAAAACTGAAAACTAAACTCTGAAAACTGTAAACTGAAAACTATAAACAGAAAACTTAAACTGAAAAAAATAAATTGAAAACTGAAAACCGAAAACTGTTAACTGTAAACTGTAAACTGTAATCTTTTAACTGAAAACTGAAAACAGAAAACAGTAAACTGAAAACTGAAAACTGAAAACTGATAACTGAAAACTGAAATAGATAACAGAAAACAGAAAACTGAAGACTGAAAACTGTAAAACTGAAAAATAACTGAAAACTGAAAACTGAAATAGATAACAGAAAACAGAAAACTGAAAACTGTAGTGTAAACTGTAAACTGAAAACTGAAAACTGTAAAATGTAAACTGTAATCTGTAAGCTGAAAACAGTAAACTGAAAACTGAAAACTGAAAACTGAAAACTGAAATAGATAACAGAAAACAGAAAACTGAAGACTGAAAACTGTAGAACTGAAAAATAACTGAAAACTGAAAACAGTAAACTGAAAACTGAAAACTGAAAACTGAAATATAACAGAAAACTGAAAACTTAAAACTGTAAAGTGTAAACTGTAAACTGAAAACTGAAAACTGAAAACTGTAAAATGTAAACTGTAAACTGTAATCTGTAAGCTGAAAACTGAAAAATGAAAACTGAAAACTGAAAACAGAAAACTGAAAACAGAAAACAGAAAACTGTAAACTGAAAACTGAAAACTGATAAACTGAAAACTGTAAACTGTAAACTGAAAACTGAAATAGATAACAGAAAACAGAAAACTGAAGACTGAAAACTGTAGAACTGAAAAATAACTGAAAACTGAAAACAGTAAACTGAAAACTGAAAACTGAAAACTGAAATAGATAACAGAAAACAGAAAACTGAAAACTGAAAGCTGAAATATAACTGAAAACTGAAAACAGAAAACTGTTAACTGAAAACTGATAAACTGAAAACTAAACTCTGAAAACTGTAAACTGAAAACTATAAACAGAAAACTTAAACTGAAAAAAATAAATTGAAAACTGAAAACCGAAAACTGTTAACTGTAAACTTTAAAGTGTAAACTGTAAACTGAAAACTGAAAACTGAAAACTGTAGTGTAAACTGTAAACTGAAAACTGAAAACTGTAAAATGTAAACTGTAAACTGTAATCTGTAAGCTGAAAACTGAAAACTGAAAACTGAAAACTAACAACAGAAAACAGATAACAAAAAACTGAAAACTTAAAACTGTAAAGTGTAAACTGTATACTGAAAACTGAAAACTGAAAACTGTAAAATGTAAACTGTAAACTGTAATCTGTAAGCTGAAAACTGAAAAATGAAAACTGAAAACTGAAAACAGAAAACAGTAAACTGAAAACTGAAAACTGAAATAGATAACAGAAAACAGAAAACTGAAAACTGAAAACTGAAAAATAACTGAAAACTGAAAACAGAAAACAGAAAACTGTAAACTGAAAACTGAAAACTGATAAACTGAAAACTGTAAACTGTAAACTGTTAACTGAAAACTGAAAACTGAAAACTGAAAAATAACTGAAAGCTGAAAACAGAAAACTGTTAACTTAAACTTAAACTGAAAACTGATAAACTGAAAACTGTAATCTGTACACTGTAAACTGTAAACTGGAAACTGAAAACTGAAAACAGTAAACTGAAAAATAAAAACAGAAAACTGAAAACTGATAACAGAAAACAGAAAACTGTAAACTGTAAACTGTAAACTGTAACCTGTAAACTGAAAACTGAAAACTGAAAACAGAAAACTGTAAAGTGTAAAGTGTAAACTTTAAACTAAAAACTGTAAACTGAAAACTGATAAACTGAAAACCGAAAACAGATAGAAAACTGAAAACTGAAAACTGAAAACTGTAAACAGTAAACTGAAAACTGAAAACTGAAAAAAAACTGAAAACTGAAAACTGTAAACTGAAAACTGAAAATAGAAAACTGTAAACTGTAAACTGTAAACATTAACTTTTAACTGAATACTGAAAACTGAACTCTGAAAACTGTAAACTGAAAACTATAAACAGAAAACTTAAAACTGAAAAAAATAAATTGAAAACTGAAAACCGAAAACTGTTAACTGTAAACTGTAAACTATAAACTGTAAACTGTAAAATGTAATCTTTTAACTGAATACTGAAAACTGAAAACTGAACTCTGAAAACTGTAAACTGAAAACTATAAACTGTAAACTGTAAACTGAAAACAGAAAACAGAAAACTAAAAACTGAAAAGTGGAAAGTGTAAACTATAAACTGTATACCGAAAACTGAAAACTGAAAAATGAAAAAAATAACTGAAAACTGAAAACAAAAAACTGTTAATTGTAAATTGTAAACTGAAAACTGAACTGTAAACTGAAAACTGATAAACTGAAAACCGAAAACAGATAGAAAACTGAAAATAGAAAACTGAAAACTGAAAACCGAAAACAGATAGAAAACAGAAAACTGAAAACTGAAAACTGTAAACTGTAAACATAAACTTTTAACTGAATACTGAAAACTGAAAACTAAACTCTGAAAACTGTAAACTGAAAACTATAAACAGAAAACTTAAACTGAAAAAAACAAATTGAAAACTGAAAACCGAAAACTGTTAACTGTAAACTGTAAACTGTAATCTTTTAACTGAATACTGAAAACTGAAAATTGAACTCTGAAAACTGTCAACTGAAACTATAAACTGTAAACTGTAAACTGAAAACAGAAAACAGAAAACAGAAAACTAAAAACTGAAAAAAATAAATTGAAAACTAACAACAGAAAACAGATAACAGAAAACCGAAAACTGAAAACTGAAAACTGAAAACTGTAAAGTGTAAACTGTAAACTGAAAACTGAAAACTGAAAACTGTTAACTGTAAACTGTAATCTGTAAGCTGAAAACTGAAAACTGAAAACTGAAAAGAGAAAACAGTTAACTGAAAACTGAAAACTAAAATAGATAACAGAAAACAGAAAACTGAAAACTGAAAGCTGAAATATAACTGAAAACTGAAAACAGAAAACTGTTAACTGAAAACTGATAAACTGAAAACTAAACTCTGAAAACTGTAAACTGAAAACTATAAACAGAAAACTTAAACTGAAAAAAATAAATTGAAAACTGAAAACCGAAAACTGTTAACTGTAAACTGTAAACTGTAATCTTTTAACTGAATACTGAAAACTGAAAATTGAACTCTGAAAACTGTAAACTGAAACTATTGTAGAAATATTAATTATCTGTAACAGTGTTCCGTAGTCTATGACTCGTACTTGTCTTTACCCCTTCCGAATAAAGATGGCATCGCAGAAAGTTTAATGTGTTTTACTCTGCTACACAAAATAAGATTTAATACGCTTCCACTGCGCTCATATCAAGAATATGGCAGTAAATACGTCGATAATCCCACGCCTGGACGATGGGACCAATTTTACGACATGGAAATTCAGATTGAAGTTATTATTGGAAGAAAAAGGTTACGGAAGCGCGCTATTAGAAGAGACAAAGGAAAACGAAATGGACGCCAAAGCACGCAGTGTAATTGCGCAGTGCGTCAGTGATAAATTTATTGAAATCATCAGAAAATGTAAATCAGCGCACGAGATGCTAACGAAATTAGATGAAATTTTCGAAAGAAAAAGTGTATTCAATCAACTTTATCTGCGTAAGAAACTATTATCAATGAAATGTTCCCTGCATGAAAAATTAACCGATCACTTTCTCAAATATGACAAAGTAATTGCCGACTTGGAATCAACTGGTGCAACATTAACAGAAACAGACAAGGTGTGCCACCTTCTACTCACCCTACCAACTGAGTATGACACCGTAATAACAACATTAGAAACAATTGACAAAGAATTAAAACTAGATTTTGTGAAATCTCGGTTGTTGGATGCTGAACTAAAAATAGTAGAAAAGGGTAAAATAAACCAAGATAATTCAGAATCAGAGGCACACAGCTTTCTTAATTGCTTTAAATGCGGCAAACCAGGCCACAAAATCTCACAATGCAGATATGGTCAATACTACAACCCAAGAGGTGGGACAAATTTCACAAGAGGTTACCAAAGAGGTGGTTTCAGAGGTCGAAGCGGTAGTAACTCAAACAGAGGTCGAGCTTCCAGTTTCTACAGGACTCCGAGACACTCTGGCAGATCAGCCGAGGCAGAAGAAAATTATGAAAACTATCCCGAGTTATCGTTCACGGCTTTCAGTGCAAATGTGCCAAGTGAAAATATATGTGATAGTGTGCGTCTTGTGGTGGACTCTGGGGCAACTGAACACTTAATTATGGCAGAATTTGAGCAATATATGACCAATGTGATATGTTTAGATAAAGAAGTTAAGATTTTTGTTGCAAACGGGCAGTACCTAAGCAGTTACAAAAGGGGTAAACTAACAATACAATACAATGATAACATGTCAATAGGTATAGAAGGTTTGATTGTTCCAAAGTTATCTCACAACCTACTGTCTGTAAGGAAATTATTAGAAAAAGGGCTACAAGTAGAATTTTGTAAAGATTATGTGTCGATTAGGAACTCAATAGGGAATGTGAAAGGATATTTAAAAGGCAAACTATGTGTTTTAGATGCGAAACTAAAGAAAGATGTAAGTATAATTGCAGAAAACAATGAAGGAATGAAGGACTTATGGCATCAGAGACTGGGCCATGCCAGTAGAAATCAGCTGAGACTACTGCAGTTACCATTCAGCTCATCTCCGTGTGGGCCATGCATGGAAGGTAAGTCTACAAGGTTACCTTTCAAACCTACTCAAAAGCCACGTTCACACTGTATAGGAGAACTAATTCACACTGATATTTCTGGTCCGGTTAAAACTCCCGCATTAAACGGTGAGATTTATTTTCATACAATAATTGATGATTATTCACATTTCAGTGAGGTGTACCTTCTAAAGAATAAACATGAAGCAACGGACAGGCTGCTGGAATATGTAACACGAATTGAAAGGCAAACTGGACACAAAGTGAATAAAATAAGAGCGGATAATGGTGGTGAATTCAAAAATCAGAAAATAAATACATTTTGCAGAGAAAAAGGAATAATAATGCAGTATACCATTCCGTATAGTCCACAGTCCAATGGTGTTGCAGAGCGAATGAATAGAACAATCTATAACAAAGCAAGAACATTGATGAGTGAAACTGGATTACCGAAAACTTTATGGGGAGAAGCAGTCCAAATTGCAGTATATCAAATAAATAGATGTCCATCTTCTGCTATAAATTTTCAGACACCAGCTGAAAGAATGAAAGGAAATAAAGACTTATCAAAGCTGAGAGTATTCGGAAGCAAAGTATGGGTACAAGTTTTACCAAAACTGGACATTTTCAGAAAGAGCAAGAGAAATGAGATTTGTTGGATATCAGAACAACGGATACAGACTTTGGGATCCAAGAGACAATAAGATTGTAGTATCAAGAGATGTTAGATTTGATGAAACACAAGTGATCTTCAAAGAGGAAAATGTTAGAAAATATGATGAAAACTACTATGAGTTTGAAGAATACAAACAAGAAAAACAAAAAGAAATTCAACATAAAGAAAAATCAGAAACAGAAGATGAAAGTGATTATGAAGATACAGAAGAAATACCAACAAAGAAACAGGAAGTCCAGAAATCTAAATCAGGAAGAGAAATAAAGAAGCCTCAAAGATTCAATGAAGAAGAAATAAATACAGTATATTGTCTATTATCAGGAGATCCACTAGAATATGAAGAAGCAATGAAAGAAGGGTGGAATAGAGAAATAAATAAAGAATTAGATGCACATGAGAAGATGAAAACATGGGAAACAGCAGATTTACCTCAAGGAGCAAAAGCGATAGATACAAAATGGATTTTTAGAACCAAGCAAGACGGAACAAAGAAAGCACGATTGGTTGCTAAAGGATTTCAGCAAATAAGCTCAGAAAACAACTACTCTCCGGTGGCAAGAATGTCTACAATAAGATTGATGTTAAATCTAGCGGTACAACAAGATTTACCGTTGAAGCAGTTTGATGTACCTACTGCATTTTTAAATGGAAACCTAGATGTGGATGTTTTTATCAAATGTCCAAAAGGATTAAAATTACAAAAAGGTAAAGTTCTAAAACTGAAACGGTCCTTATACGGATTGAAGGAAGCACCGAGATGCTGGTATGAAAGAATTCACAACTTTATTATCGAAGAAGGATTTACACAATCAAAACATGACTCATGTCTTTATGGAAAAGGAAAAGTCTGGATACTACTCTATGTCGATGACATTTTATATCTTGGAGAAAATACATCAATAATACAACGAATGGAAAGTGAATTCAAACTGAAAAATTTAGGAAATGTCAAGAATTATTTAGGATTGGAAATTACAAAAAAGGAAGACAGAATGGAGATCAAACAATCAGGAATGATAAGAAATTTATTAGAAAAATTCAACATGCAAGACTGTAAAGGAAGTAAAACTCCAATGGAAGCAAACTTCAGCTCAACACCAACATCAAATATAATTGAAGTTCCATTCAAAGAACTGATAGGATCTTTGCTCTACATCTCCACCAACACCCGTCCGGACATCACCTATACAGTTGCTTATTTAAGCAGATACTTGGATCAACCCACTCAAGAACTGTGGATAGCGGCAAAAAGAGTGCTGCGTTATCTCAAGGAAACTCAGGAACAGGGGCTGATTTATAAAAGGACAGGTGACTGTTCTAAACTTGAAGTGTTTTCAGATGCAGACTGGGCAGCAGACAAAGCAGATAGGAAAAGTACTAGTGGTTGTGCGGTATTTCAAGGTAACAATTTAATTACATGGTTCTCTCGAAAGCAGACATGCATTGCTTTATCAACAGCTGAGGCAGAGTACATAGCAGGAGCACATGCAGTAAGTGAACTCATACATTTAAAAGGTCTACTCTCTGAAATCATAAACAAAGTTGTTTCTGCTCACTTGTTCATTGATAATCAAAGTACAATTAAATTAATTCAGAACCAAACAAACACTAGGGCCTCAAAACATATTGCCATTAAATATCACTACATAAAAGATATTGTAAACAAGAAAATTGTATCGATTTCATATATTCCTACTGAGGAAAATATCTCTGATATTTTCACAAAAGCTTTAGCAGTAAACAAGCATCAATATTTTTGTGAAAAGATAGTTTCATAAATAAAATATGTAACTATTATGTACTATGTAAGTTACATACACAGATGTAATAACAAACTTACCTTGTGGTGTAGGTAATATTCAGTGTGGTGTATTTCTATTCAGTGGTTGTTCCGATCTTTGACTTTGTCATAGGGCTAAATAGAAAAACCTATGCTCTTCAGGTCAAAAGACAAATAAAATGCTTTTGGATTTAAATAAGTTACAGTGTAAATAAGTCATTGTAGCATGCTTACTTTGTTAAATACATTTAGGAAAGAAAAGCAAACAAACACCTTGTTAATGTAAAGTTTAATTTGCTAATTAAATTTAGGAAAGAAAAACAAATACCTACTTTGTTGTTTAAGTTTCATAACTGTAATCTAAGTTTAGAAAAATAAAATACAAACATTTTGCTAATATTAAGTTTATTTACAGAAACATTTATAATAAGTAATAGAGTCATAAAATCACATGTAGTATCTTGTAATCAATTAGTAAAGTAAATTGTAGAGTCAAATTAATGTAATGTCAAATAAATTGTAGAGTCAAAATTAATGTAATATAAGTTAATTTGTAGAGTCAGGTTTAGGTGATAATTTTCACTTGTTATGCAATTTATGCTGTTTAATAACCTATATAAATTATATAATAAACCTCTATAAATTGAGGGGCTGTGTAGAAATATTAATTATCTGTAACAGTGTTCCGTAGTCTATGACTCGTACTTGTCTATACCCCTTCCGAATAAAGATGGCATCGCAGAAAGTTTAATGTGTTTTACTCTGCTACACAAAATAAGATTTAATAACTATAAACTGTAAACTGTAAACTGAAAACAGAAAACAGAAAACAGAAAACAGAAAACTAAAAACTGAAAAAAAAAAAATTGAAAACTAACAACAGAAAACAGATAACAGAAAACCGAAAACTGAAAACTGAAAACTGAAAACTATAAAGTGTAAACTGTAAACTGAAAACTGAAAACTGAAAACTGTTAACTGTAAACTGTAAACTGTAAACTGTAATCTGTAAGCTGAAAACTGAAAACTGAAAACTGAAAACAGAAAACAGTAAACTGAAAACTGAAAACTGAAATAGATAACAGAAAACAGAAAACTGAAAACTGAAAGCTGAAATATAACTGAAAACTGAAAACAGAAAACTGTAAACTGAAAACTGAAAACTGATAAACTGAAAACTGTAAACTGTAAACAGTTAACTGAAAACTGAAAACTGAAAAATAACTGAAAGCTGAAAACAGAAAACTGTAAACTTAAACTTAAACTGAAAACTGATAAACTGAAAACTGTAATCTGTACACTGTAAACTGTAAACTGGAAACTGAAAACTGAAAACAGAAAACTGAAAAATAAAAACAGAAAACTGAAAACTGTAAACTGTAATCTGTAAGCTGAAAACTGAAAACTGAAAACTGAAAAAAACTGAAAACTGAAAACAAAATTGTAAAGTGTTAAAGTGTAAACTATAAACTGTAAACCGAAAACTGAAAACTGAAAAATGAAAAAAATAACTGAAAACTGAAAACAAAAAACTGTTAATTGTAAATTGTAAACTGAAAACTGAACTGTAAACTGAAAACTGATAAACTGAAAACCGAAAACAGATAGAAAACAGAAAACTGAAAACTGAAAACTGTAAACTGTAAACATAAACTTTTAACTGAATACTGAAAACTGAAAAAAATAAATTGAAAACTGAAAACCGAAAACTGTTAACTGTAAACTGTAAACTGTAATCTTTTAACTGAATACTGAAAACAGAAAATTGAACTCTGAAAACTGTAAACTGAAACTATAAACTGTAAACTGTAAACTGAAAACAGAAAACTAAAAACTGAAAAAAATAAATTGAAAACTAACAACTGAAAACAGATAACAGAAAACCGAAAACTGAAAACTGAAAACTGAAAACTGTAAAGTGTAAACTGTAAACTGAAAACTGAAAACTGAAAACTGAAAACTGTTAACTGTAAACTGTAATCTGTAAGCTGAAAACTGAAAACTGAAAACTGAAAACAGAAAACAGTAAACTGAAAACTGAAAACTGAAATAGATAACAGAAAACAGAAAACTGAAAGCTGAAATATAACTGAAAACTGAAAACAGAAAACTGTTAACTGAAAACTGAAAACTGATAAACTGAAAACTGTAAACTGTAAACTGTTAACTGAAAACTGAAAACTGAAAACTGAAAACTGAAAAATAACTGAAAGCTGAAAACAGAAAACTGTAAACTTAAACTTAAACTGAAAACTGATAAACTGAAAACTGTAATCTGTACACTGTAAACTGTAAACTGGAAACTGAAAACTGAAAACAGAAAACTGAAAAATAAAAACAGAAAACTGAAAACAGAAAACAGAAAACTGAAAACTGTAAACTGTAATCTGTAAGCTGAAAACTGAAAACTGAAAACTGAAAAAAACTGAAAACTGAAAACAAAATTGTAAAGTGTTAAAGTGTAAACTTTAAACTGTAAACTGAAAACTGATAAACTGAAAACCGAAAACAGATAGAAAACTGAAAACTGAAAACAGTAAACTGAAAACAGAAAACTAAAGTAGATAATTAAAAACAGAAAACTGAAAACTGAAAAATAACTGAAAACTGAAAACTGAAAACTGAAAACTGTTAACTGTAAACTGTAATCTGTAAGCTGAAAACTGAAAACTGAAAACTGAAAACAGAAAACAGTAAACTGAAAACTGAAAACTGAAATAGATAACAGAAAACAGAAAACTGAAAGCTGAAATATAACTGAAAACTGAAAACAGAAAACTGTTAACTGAAAACTGAAAACTGATAAACTGAAAACTGTAAACTGTAAACTGTTAACTGAAAACTGAAAACTGAAAACTGAAAACTGAAAAATAACTGAAAGCTGAAAACAGAAAACTGTAAACTTAAACTTAAACTGAAAACTGATAAACTGAAAACTGTAATCTGTACACTGTAAACTGTAAACTGGAAACTGAAAACAGAAAACTGAAAAATAAAAACAGAAAACTGAAAACTGACAACAGAAAACAGAAAACTAAAAACTGAAAACTGTAAACTGAAAACTGAAAACAGAAAACTGAAAAATAAAAACAGAAAACTGAAAACTGACAACAGAAAACAGAAAACTGAAAACTGAAAACTGTAAACTGTAAACTGTAAACTGTAAACTGAAAACTGAAAACTGAAAAAAAACTGAAAACTGAAAACAGAAAACTGTAAAGTGTAAAGTGTAAACTTTAAACTAAAAACTGTAAACTGAAAACTGATAAACTGAAAACCGAAAACAGATAGAAAACTGAAAACTGAAAACTGAAAACTGTAAACAGTAAACTGAAAACTGAAAACTGAAATAGATAACAAAAAACAGAAAAATGAAAACTGAAAACTGAAAAAAAACTGAAAACTGAAAACTGTAAACTGTAAACTGAAAACTGAAAACTGTAAGCTGAGAACTGAAAACTGAAAACAGAAAACAGTAAACTGAAAACTGAAAACTGTTAACTGTAAACTGTAAACTATAAACTGTAAACTGTAAACTGTAATCTTTTAACTGAATACTGAAAACTGAAAACTGAACTCTGAAAACTGTAAACTGAAAACTGATATAGAAAACCGAAAACAGATAGAAAACTGAAAACTGAAAACTGAAAACTGTAAACAGTAAACTGAAAACTGAAATAGATAACAAAAAACAGAAAACTGAAAACTGAAATAGATAACAAAAAACAGAAAACTGAAAACTGAAAACTGAAAAAAAACTGAAAACTGAAAACTGTAAACTGTAAACTGAAAACTGAAAACAGAAAACAGAAAACTAAAAACTGAAAAGTGGAAAGTGTAAACTATAAACTGTATACCGAAAACTGAAAACTGAAAAATGAAAAAAATAACTGAAAACTGAAAACAAAAAACTGTTAATTGTAAATTGTAAACTGAAAACTGAACTGTAAACTGAAAACTGATAAACTGAAAACCGAAAACAGATAGAAAACTGAAAATAGAAAACTGAAAACTGAAAACCGAAAACAGATAGAAAACAGAAAACTGAAAACTGAAAACTGTAAACTGAAAACTATAAACAGAAAACTTAAACTGAAAAAAATAAATTGAAAACTGAAAACCGAAAACTGTTAACTGTAAACTGTAAACTGTAATCTTTTAACTGAATACTGAAAACTGAAAATTGAACTCTGAAAACTGTCAACTGAAACTATAAACTGTAAACTGTAAACTGAAAACAGAAAACAGAAAACAGAAAACTAAAAACTGAAAAAAATAAATTGAAAACTAACAACAGAAAACAGATAACAGAAAACCGAAAACTGAAAACTGAAAACTGAAAACTGTAAAGTGTAAACTGTAAACTGAAAACTGAAAACTGAAAACTGAAAACTGTTAACTGTAAACTGTAATCTGTAAGCTGAAAACTGAAAACTGAAAACTGAAAAGAGAAAACAGTAAACTGAAAACTGAAAACTAAAATAGATAACAGAAAACAGAAAACTGAAAACTGAAAGCTGAAATATAACTGAAAACTGAAAACAGAAAACTGTTAACTGAAAACTGATAAACTGAAAACTAAACTCTGAAAACTGTAAACTGAAAACTATAAACAGAAAACTTAAACTGAAAAAAATAAATTGAAAACTGAAAACCGAAAACTGTTAACTGTAAACTGTAAACTGTAATCTTTTAACTGAATACTGAAAACTGAAAATTGAACTCTGAAAACTGTAAACTGAAACTATTGTAGAAATATTAATTATCTGTAACAGTGTTCCGTAGTCTATGACTCGTACTTGTCTTTACCCCTTCCGAATAAAGATGGCATCGCAGAAAGTTTAATGTGTTTTACTCTGCTACACAAAATAAGATTTAATACGCTTCCACTGCGCTCATATCAAGAATATGGCAGTAAATACGTCGATAATCCCACGCCTGGACGATGGGACCAATTTTACGACATGGAAATTCAGATTGAAGTTATTATTGGAAGAAAAAGGTTACGGAAGCGCGCTATTAGAAGAGACAAAGGAAAACGAAATGGACGCCAAAGCACGCAGTGTAATTGCGCAGTGCGTCAGTGATAAATTTATTGAAATCATCAGAAAATGTAAATCAGCGCACGAGATGCTAACGAAATTAGATGAAATTTTCGAAAGAAAAAGTGTATTCAATCAACTTTATCTGCGTAAGAAACTATTATCAATGAAATGTTCCCTGCATGAAAAATTAACCGATCACTTTCTCAAATATGACAAAGTAATTGCCGACTTGGAATCAACTGGTGCAACATTAACAGAAACAGACAAGGTGTGCCACCTTCTACTCACCCTACCAACTGAGTATGACACCGTAATAACAACATTAGAAACAATTGACAAAGAATTAAAACTAGATTTTGTGAAATCTCGGTTGTTGGATGCTGAACTAAAAATAGTAGAAAAGGGTAAAATAAACCAAGATAATTCAGAATCAGAGGCACACAGCTTTCTTAATTGCTTTAAATGCGGCAAACCAGGCCACAAAATCTCACAATGCAGATATGGTCAATACTACAACCCAAGAGGTGGGACAAATTTCACAAGAGGTTACCAAAGAGGTGGTTTCAGAGGTCGAAGCGGTAGTAACTCAAACAGAGGTCGAGCTTCCAGTTTCTACAGGACTCCGAGACACTCTGGCAGATCAGCCGAGGCAGAAGAAAATTATGAAAACTATCCCGAGTTATCGTTCACGGCTTTCAGTGCAAATGTGCCAAGTGAAAATATATGTGATAGTGTGCGTCTTGTGGTGGACTCTGGGGCAACTGAACACTTAATTATGGCAGAATTTGAGCAATATATGACCAATGTGATATGTTTAGATAAAGAAGTTAAGATTTTTGTTGCAAACGGGCAGTACCTAAGCAGTTACAAAAGGGGTAAACTAACAATACAATACAATGATAACATGTCAATAGGTATAGAAGGTTTGATTGTTCCAAAGTTATCTCACAACCTACTGTCTGTAAGGAAATTATTAGAAAAAGGGCTACAAGTAGAATTTTGTAAAGATTATGTGTCGATTAGGAACTCAATAGGGAATGTGAAAGGATATTTAAAAGGCAAACTATGTGTTTTAGATGCGAAACTAAAGAAAGATGTAAGTATAATTGCAGAAAACAATGAAGGAATGAAGGACTTATGGCATCAGAGACTGGGCCATGCCAGTAGAAATCAGCTGAGACTACTGCAGTTACCATTCAGCTCATCTCCGTGTGGGCCATGCATGGAAGGTAAGTCTACAAGGTTACCTTTCAAACCTACTCAAAAGCCACGTTCACACTGTATAGGAGAACTAATTCACACTGATATTTCTGGTCCGGTTAAAACTCCCGCATTAAACGGTGAGATTTATTTTCATACAATAATTGATGATTATTCACATTTCAGTGAGGTGTACCTTCTAAAGAATAAACATGAAGCAACGGACAGGCTGCTGGAATATGTAACACGAATTGAAAGGCAAACTGGACACAAAGTGAATAAAATAAGAGCGGATAATGGTGGTGAATTCAAAAATCAGAAAATAAATACATTTTGCAGAGAAAAAGGAATAATAATGCAGTATACCATTCCGTATAGTCCACAGTCCAATGGTGTTGCAGAGCGAATGAATAGAACAATCTATAACAAAGCAAGAACATTGATGAGTGAAACTGGATTACCGAAAACTTTATGGGGAGAAGCAGTCCAAATTGCAGTATATCAAATAAATAGATGTCCATCTTCTGCTATAAATTTTCAGACACCAGCTGAAAGAATGAAAGGAAATAAAGACTTATCAAAGCTGAGAGTATTCGGAAGCAAAGTATGGGTACAAGTTTTACCAAAACTGGACATTTTCAGAAAGAGCAAGAGAAATGAGATTTGTTGGATATCAGAACAACGGATACAGACTTTGGGATCCAAGAGACAATAAGATTGTAGTATCAAGAGATGTTAGATTTGATGAAACACAAGTGATCTTCAAAGAGGAAAATGTTAGAAAATATGATGAAAACTACTATGAGTTTGAAGAATACAAACAAGAAAAACAAAAAGAAATTCAACATAAAGAAAAATCAGAAACAGAAGATGAAAGTGATTATGAAGATACAGAAGAAATACCAACAAAGAAACAGGAAGTCCAGAAATCTAAATCAGGAAGAGAAATAAAGAAGCCTCAAAGATTCAATGAAGAAGAAATAAATACAGTATATTGTCTATTATCAGGAGATCCACTAGAATATGAAGAAGCAATGAAAGAAGGGTGGAATAGAGAAATAAATAAAGAATTAGATGCACATGAGAAGATGAAAACATGGGAAACAGCAGATTTACCTCAAGGAGCAAAAGCGATAGATACAAAATGGATTTTTAGAACCAAGCAAGACGGAACAAAGAAAGCACGATTGGTTGCTAAAGGATTTCAGCAAATAAGCTCAGAAAACAACTACTCTCCGGTGGCAAGAATGTCTACAATAAGATTGATGTTAAATCTAGCGGTACAACAAGATTTACCGTTGAAGCAGTTTGATGTACCTACTGCATTTTTAAATGGAAACCTAGATGTGGATGTTTTTATCAAATGTCCAAAAGGATTAAAATTACAAAAAGGTAAAGTTCTAAAACTGAAACGGTCCTTATACGGATTGAAGGAAGCACCGAGATGCTGGTATGAAAGAATTCACAACTTTATTATCGAAGAAGGATTTACACAATCAAAACATGACTCATGTCTTTATGGAAAAGGAAAAGTCTGGATACTACTCTATGTCGATGACATTTTATATCTTGGAGAAAATACATCAATAATACAACGAATGGAAAGTGAATTCAAACTGAAAAATTTAGGAAATGTCAAGAATTATTTAGGATTGGAAATTACAAAAAAGGAAGACAGAATGGAGATCAAACAATCAGGAATGATAAGAAATTTATTAGAAAAATTCAACATGCAAGACTGTAAAGGAAGTAAAACTCCAATGGAAGCAAACTTCAGCTCAACACCAACATCAAATATAATTGAAGTTCCATTCAAAGAACTGATAGGATCTTTGCTCTACATCTCCACCAACACCCGTCCGGACATCACCTATACAGTTGCTTATTTAAGCAGATACTTGGATCAACCCACTCAAGAACTGTGGATAGCGGCAAAAAGAGTGCTGCGTTATCTCAAGGAAACTCAGGAACAGGGGCTGATTTATAAAAGGACAGGTGACTGTTCTAAACTTGAAGTGTTTTCAGATGCAGACTGGGCAGCAGACAAAGCAGATAGGAAAAGTACTAGTGGTTGTGCGGTATTTCAAGGTAACAATTTAATTACATGGTTCTCTCGAAAGCAGACATGCATTGCTTTATCAACAGCTGAGGCAGAGTACATAGCAGGAGCACATGCAGTAAGTGAACTCATACATTTAAAAGGTCTACTCTCTGAAATCATAAACAAAGTTGTTTCTGCTCACTTGTTCATTGATAATCAAAGTACAATTAAATTAATTTAGAACCAAACAAACACTAGGGCCTCAAAACATATTGCCATTAAATATCACTACATAAAAGATATTGTAAACAAGAAAATTGTATCGATTTCATATATTCCTACTGAGGAAAATATCTCTGATATTTTCACAAAAGCTTTAGCAGTAAACAAGCATCAATATTTTTGTGAAAAGATAGTTTCATAAATAAAATATGTAACTATTATGTACTATGTAAGTTACATACACAGATGTAACAACAAACTTACCTTGTGGTGTAGGTAATATTCAGTGTGGTGTATTTCTATTCAGTGGTTGTTCCGATCTTTGACTTTGTCATAGGGCTAAATAGAAAAACCTATGCTCTTCAGGTCAAAAGACAAATAAAATGCTTTTGGATTTAAATAAGTTACAGTGTAAATAAGTCATTGTAGCATGCTTACTTTGTTAAATACATTTAGGAAAGAAAAGCAAACAAACACCTTGTTAATGTAAAGTTTAATTTGCTAATTAAATTTAGGAAAGAAAAACAAATACCTACTTTGATGTTTAAGTTTCATAACTGTAATCTAAGTTTAGAAAAATAAAATACAAACATTTTGCTAATATTAAGTTTATTTACAGAAACATTTATAATAAGTAATAGAGTCATAAAATCACATGTAGTATCTTGTAATCAATTAGTAAAGTAAATTGTAGAGTCAAATTAATGTAATGTCAAATAAATTGTAGAGTCAAAATTAATGTAATATAAGTTAATTTGTAGAGTCAGGTTTAGGTGATAATTTTCACTTGTTATGCAATTTATGCTGTTTAATAACCTATATAAATTATATAATAAACCTCTATAAATTGAGGGGCTGTGTAGAAATATTAATTATCTGTAACAGTGTTCCGTAGTCTATGACTCGTACTTGTCTATACCCCTTCCGAATAAAGATGGCAGATCGCAGAAAGTTTAATGTGTTTTACTCTGCTACACAAAATAAGATTTAATAACTATAAACTGTAAACTGTAAACTGAAAACAGAAAACAGAAAACAGAAAACAGAAAACTAAAAACTGAAAAAAAAAAATTGAAAACTAACAACAGAAAACAGATAACAGAAAACCGAAAACTGAAAACTGAAAACTGAAAACTGTAAAGTGTAAACTGTAAACTGAAAACTGAAAACTGAAAACTGTTAACTGTAAACTGTAAACTGTAAACTGTAATCTGTAAGCTGAAAACTGAAAACTGAAAACTGAAAACAGAAAACAGAAAACAGTAAACTGAAAACTGAAAACTGAAATAGATAACAGAAAACAGAAAACTGAAAACTGAAAGCTGAAATATAACTGAAAACTGAAAACAGAAAACTGTAAACTGAAAACTGAAAACTGATAAACTGAAAACTGTAAACTGTAAACAGTTAACTGAAAACTGAAAACTGAAAAATAACTGAAAGCTGAAAACAGAAAACTGTAAACTTAAACTTAAACTGAAAACTGATAAACTGAAAACTGTAATCTGTACACTGTAAACTGTAAACTGGAAACTGAAAACTGAAAACAGAAAACTGAAAAATAAAAACAGAAAACTGAAAACTGTAAACTGTAATCTGTAAGCTGAAAACTAAAAACTGAAAACTGAAAAAAACTGAAAACTGAAAACAAAATTGTAAAGTGTTAAAGTGTAAACTATAAACTGTAAACCGAAAACTGAAAACTGAAAAATGAAAAAAATAACTGAAAACTGAAAACAAAAAACTGTTAATTGTAAATTGTAAACTGAAAACTGAACTGTAAACTGAAAACTGATAAACTAAAAACCGAAAACAGATAGAAAACAGAAAACTGAAAACTGAAAACTGTGAACTGTAAACATAAACTTTTAACTGAATACTGAAAACTGAAAAAAATAAATTGAAAACTGAAAACCGAAAACTGTTAACTGTAAACTGTAAACTGTAATCTTTTAACTGAATACTGAAAACAGAAAATTGAACTCTGAAAACTGTAAACTGAAACTATAAACTGTAAACTGTAAACTGAAAACAGAAAACTAAAAACTGAAAAAAATAAATTGAAAACTAACAACAGAAAACAGATAACAGAAAACCGAAAACTGAAAACTGAAAACTGAAAACTGTAAAGTGTAAACTGTAAACTGAAAACTGAAAACTGAAAACTGAAAACTGTTAACTGTAAACTGTAATCTGTAAGCTGAAAACTGAAAACTGAAAACTGAAAACAGAAAACAGTAAACTGAAAACTGAAAACTGAAATAGATAACAGAAAACAGAAAACTGAAAGCTGAAATATAACTGAAAACTGAAAACAGAAAACTGTTAACTGAAAACTGAAAACTGATAAACTGAAAACTGTAAACTGTAAACTGTTAACTGAAAACTGAAAACTGAAAACTGAAAACTGAAAAATAACTGAAAGCTGAAAACAGAAAACTGTAAACTTAAACTTAAACTGAAAACTGATAAACTGAAAACTGTAATCTGTACACTGTAAACTGTAAACTGGAAACTGAAAACTGAAAACAGAAAACTGAAAAATAAAAACAGAAAACTGAAAACAGAAAACAGAAAACTGAAAACTGTAAACTGTAATCTGTAAGCTGAAAACTGAAAACTGAAAACTGAAAAAAACTGAAAACTGAAAACAAAATTGTAAAGTGTTAAAGTGTAAACTTTAAACTGTAAACTGTAAACTGAAAACTGATAAACTGAAAACCGAAAACAGATAGAAAACTGAAAACTGAAAACAGTAAACTGAAAACAGAAAACTAAAGTAGATAATTAAAAACAGAAAACTGAAAACTGAAAAATAACTGAAAGCTGAAAACAGAAAACTGTAAACTTAAACTTCAACTGAAAACTGATAAACTGAAAACTGTAATCTGTACACTGTAAACTGTAAACTGGAAACTGAAAACAGAAAACTGAAAAATAAAAACAGAAAACTGAAAACTGACAACAGAAAACAGAAAACTAAAAACTGAAAACTGTAAACTGAAAACTGAAAACAGAAAACTGAAAAATAAAAACAGAAAACTGAAAACTGACAACAGAAAACAGAAAACTGAAAACTGAAAACTGTAAACTGTAAACTGTAAACTGAAAACTGAAAACTGAAAAAAAATTGAAAACTGAAAACAGAAAACTGTAAAGTGTAAAGTGTAAACTTTAAACTAAAAACTGTAAACTGAAAACTGATAAACTGAAAACCGAAAACAGATAGAAAACTGAAAACTGAAAACTGAAAACTGTAAAAAGTAAACTGAAAACTGAAAACTGAAATAGATAACAAAAAACAGAAAACTGAAAACTGAAAACTGAAAAAAAACTGAAAACTGAAAACTGTAAACTGTAAACTGAAAACTGAAAACTGTAAGCTGAGAACTGAAAACTGAAAACAGAAAACAGTAAACTGAAAACTGAAAACTGAAAACTGTTAACTGTAAACTGTAAACTATAAACTGTAAACTGTAAACTGTAATCTTTTAACTGAATACTGAAAACTGAAAACTGAACTCTGAAAACTGTAAACTGAAAACTGATATAGAAAACCGAAAACAGATAGAAAACTGAAAACTGAAAACTGAAAACTGTAAACAGTAAACTGAAAACTGAAATAGATAACAAAAAACAGAAAACTGAAAACTGAAAACTGAAAAAAAACTGAAAACTGAAAACTGTAAACTGTAAACTGAAAACTGAAAACTGTAAGCTGAGAACTGAAAACTGAAAACTGAAAACAGAAAACAGTAAACTGAAAACTGAAAACTGAAAACTGTTAACTGTAAACTGTAAACTATAAACTGTAAACTGTAAACTGTAATCTTTTAACTGAATACTGAAAACTGAAAACTGATCTCTGAAAACTGTAAACTGAAAACTATAAACTGCAAACTGTAAACTGAAAACAGAAAACAGAAAACTAATAACTGAAAAAAATAAATTGAAAATGAAAACTGAAAATTAACTGAAAACTGAAAACAGAAAACTGTAAACTGTAAACTGTAAACTGAAAACTGAAAACAGAAAACTGTAAAGTGAAAAGTGTAAACTTTGAACTGTAAACTGTAAACTGAATACTGATAAACTGAAAACCGAAAACAGATAGAAAACTGAAAACTGAAAACTGAAAACTGTAAACAGTAAACTGAAAACTGAAATAGATAACAAAAAACAGAAAACTGAAAACTGAAAAATAACTGAAAACTGAAAACAGAAAACTGTAAACTGTAAACTGAAAACTGAAAACAGAAAACTGTAAAGTGAAAAGTGTAAACTTTAAACTGTAAACTGTAAACAGATAGAAAACTGAAAACTAAAAGTGAAAAGTGTAAACTTTAAACTGTAAACTGTAAACAGATAGAAAACTGAAAACTGTAAACAGTAAACTGAAAACTGAAATAGATAACAAAAAACAGTAAACTGAAAACTGAAAAATAACTGAAAACTGAAAACAGAAAACTGTAAACTGTAAACTAAAACAGAAAACTGTAAACTGTAAACTGTAATCTGTAAGCTGAAAACAGTAAACTGAAAACTGAAAACTGAAATAGATAACAGAAAACAGAAAACTGAAGACTGAAAACTGTAGAACTGAAAAATAACTGAAAACTGAAAACAGTAAACTGAAAACTGAAAACTGAAAACTGAAATAGATAACAGAAAACAGAAAACTGAAAACTGAAAACTTTAAAGTGTAAACTGTATACTGAAAACTGAAAACTGAAAATTGTAGTGTAAACTGTAAACTGAAAACTGTAAAATGTAAACTGTAAACTGTAATCTGTAAGCTGAAAACTGAAAACTGAAAACTGAAAACTAAAAAACAGAAAACAGTAAACTGAAAACTGAAATAGATAACAGAAAACCGAAAACTGAAAACTGAAAACAAAAAACTGTTAACTGTAAATTGTAAACTGAAACTGATAACTGTAAACTGAAAACTGATAAACTGAAAAGTGGAAAGTGTAAACTATAAACTGTAAACCGAAAACTGAAAACTGAAAAATGAAAAAAATAACTGAAAACTGAAAACAAAAAACTGTTAATTGTAAATTGTAAACTGAAAACTGAACTGTAAACTGAAAACTGATAAACTGAAAACCGAAAACAGATAGAAAACTGAAAATAGAAAACTGAAAACTGAAAACCGAAAACAGATAGAAAACAGAAAACTGAAAACTGAAAACTGTAAACTGTAAACATAAACTTTTACCTGAATACTGAAAACTGAAAACTAAACTCTGAAAACTGTAAACTGAAAACTATAAACAGAAAACTTAAACTGAAAAAAATACATTGAAAACTGAAAACCGATAACTGTTAACTGTAAACTGTAAACTGTAATCTTTTAACTGAATACTGAAAACTGAAAATTGAACTCTGAAAACTGTAAACTGAAACTATAAACTGTAAACTGTAAACTGAAAACAGAAAACAGAAAACAGAAAACAGAAAACAGAAAACTAAAAACTGAAAAAAATAAATTGAAAACTAACAACAGAAAACAGATAACAGAAAACCGAAAACTGAAAACTGAAAACTGAAAACTGTAGTGTAAACTGTAAACTGAAAACTGAAAACTAAAAACTGAAAACTGTTAACTGTAAACTGTAATCTGTAAGCTGAAAACTGAAAACTGAAAACAGAAAACAGTAAACTGAAAACTGAAAACTGAAATAGATAACAGAAAACAGAAAACTGAAAACTGAAAGCTGAAATATAACTGAAAACTGAAAACAGAAAACTGTTAACTGAAAACTGAAAACTGATAAACTGAAAACTAAACTCTGAAAACTGTAAAGTGAAAACTATAAACAGAAAACTTAAACTGAAAAAAATAAATTGAAAACTGAAAACCGAAAACTGTTAACTGTAAACTGTAAACTGTAATCTTTTAACTGAATACTGAAAACTGAAAATTGAACTCTGAAAACTGTTAACTGAAACTATAAACTGTAAACTGTAAACTGAAAACAGAAAACAGAAAACAGAAAACAGAAAACAGAAAACTAAAAACTGAAAAAAATAAATTGAAAACTAACAACAGAAAACAGATAACAGAAAACCGAAAACTGAAAACTGAAAACTGAAAACTGTAAAGTGTAAACTGTAAACTGAAAACTGAAAACTGAAAACTGTTAACTGTAAACTGTAAACTGTAAACTGTAATCTGTAAGCTGAAAACTGAAAACTGAAAACTGAAAACAGAAAACATAAAACAGTAAACTGAAAACTGAAAACTGAAATAGATAACAGAAAACAGAAAACTGAAAACTGAAAGCTGAAATATAACTGAAAACTGAAAACAGAAAACTGTAAACTGAAAACTGAAAACTGATAAACTGAAAACTGTAAACTGAAAACTGAAAAATAACTGAAAGCTGAAAACAGAAAACTGTAAACTTAAACTTAAACTGAAAACTGATAAACTGAAAACTGTAATCTGTACACTGTAAACTGTAAACTGGAAACTGAAAACTGAAAACAGAAAACTGAAAAATAAAAACAGAAAACTGAAAACTGTAAACTGTAATCTGTAAGCTGAAAACTGAAAACTGAAAACTGAAAAAAACTGAAAACTGAAAACAAAATTGTAAAGTGTTAAAGTGTAAACTATAAACTGTAAACCGAAAACTGAAAACTGAAAAATGAAAAAAATAACTGAAAACTGAAAACCAAAAACTGTTAATTGTAAATTGTAAACTGAAAACTGAACTGTAAACTGAAAACTGATAAACTGAAAACCGAAAACAGATAGAAAACAGAAAACTGAAAACTGAAAACTGTAAACTGTAAACATAAACTTTTAACTGAATACTGAAAACTGAAAACTAAACTCTGAAAACTGTAAACTGAAAACTATAAACAGAAAACTTAAACTGAAAAAAATAAATTGAAAACTGAAAACCGAAAACTGTTAACTGTAAACTGTAAACTGTAATCTTTTAACTGAATACTGAAAACTGAAAATTGAACTCTGAAAACTGTAAACTGAAACTATAAACTGTAAACTGTTAACTGAAAACAGAAAACTAAAAACTGAAAAAATAAATTGAAAACTAACAACAGAAAACAGATAACAGAAAACCGAAAACTGAAAACTGAAAACTGAAAACTGTAAAGTGTAAACTGAAAACTGAAAACTGAAAACTGAAAAATAAAAACAGAAAACTGAAAACTGACAACAGAAAACAGAAAACTGAAAACTGTAAACTGTAATCTGTAAGCTGAAAACTGAAAACTGAAAACTGAAAAAAACTGAAAACTGAAAACAAAATTGTAAAGTGTTAAAGTGTAAACTTTAAACTGTAAACTGTAAACTGAAAACTGATAAACTGAAAACCGAAAACAGATAGAAAACTGAAAACTGAAAACTGAAAACAGTAAACTGAAAACAGAAAACTAAAGTAGATAATTAAAAACAGAAACCTGAAAACTGAAAAATAACTGAAAGCTGAAAACAGAAAACTGTAAACTTAAACTTCAACTGAAAACTGATAAACTGAAAACTGTAATCTGTACACTGTAAACTGTAAACTGAAAACTGAAAACAGAAAACTGAAAAATAAAAACAGAAAACTGAAAACTGACAACAGAAAACAGAAAACTAAAAACTGAAAACTGTAAACTGAAAACTGAAAACAGAAAACTGAAAAATAAAAACAGGAAACTGAAAACTGACAACAGAAAACAGAAAACTGAAAACTGAAAACTGTAAACTGTAAACTGAAAACTGAAAACTGAAAAAAAACTGAAAACTGAAAACAGAAAACTGTAAAGTGTAAAGTGTAAACTTTAAACTAAAAACTGTAAACTGAAAACTGATAAACTGAAAACCGAAAACAGATAGAAAACTGAAAACTGAAAACTGAAAACTGAAAACTGTAAACAGTAAACTGAAAACTGAAAACTGAAAACTGTAAACAGTAAACTGAAAACTGAAAACTGAAATAGATAACAAAAAACAGAAAACTGAAAACTGAAAAAAAACTGAAAACTGAAAACTGTAAACTGAAAACTGAAAATAGAAAACTGTAAACTGTAAACTGTAAACATAAACTTTTAACTGAATACTGAAAACTGTAAACTGAAAACTATAAACAGAAAACTTGAAACTGAAAAAAATAAATTGAAAACTGAAAACCGAAAACTGTTAACTGTAAACTGTAAACTATAAACTGTAAACTGTAAACTGTAATCTTTTAACTGAATACTGAAAACTGAAAACTGAACTCTGAAAACTGTAAACTGAAAACTATAAACTGTAAACTGAAAACAGAAAACAGAAAACTAAAAACTGAAAAAAATAAATTGAAAATGAAAACTGAAAATTAACTGAAAACTGAAAACAGAAAACTGTAAACTGTAAACTGTAAACTGAAAACTGAAAACTGTAAAGTGAAAAGTGTAAACTTTAAACTGTAAACTGTAAACTGAATACTGATAAACTGAAAACCGAAAACAGATAGAAAACTGAAAACTGAAAACTGAAAACTGTAAACAGTAAACTGAAAACTGAAATAGATAACAAAAAACAGAAAACTGAAAACTGAAAAATAACTGAAAACTGAAAACAGAAAACTGTAAACTGTAAACTGAAAACTGAAAACAGAAAACTGTAAAGTGAAAAGTGTAAACTTTAAACTGTAAACTGTAAACAGATAGAAAACTGAAAACTAAAAGTGAAAAGTGTAAACTTTAAACTGTAAACTGTAAACAGATAGAAAACTGAAAACTAAAAGTGAAAAGTGTAAACTTTAAACTGTAAACTGTAAACAGATAGAAAACTGAAAACTGTAAACAGTAAACTGAAAACTGAAATAGATAACAAAAAACAGTAAACTGAAAACTGAAAAATTACTGAAAACTGAAAACAGAAAACTGTAAACTGTAAACTGAAAACAGATAGAAAACTGAAAACAGAAAACTGAAGACTGAAAACTGTAAAACTGAAAAATAACTGAAAACTGAAAACAGTAAACTGAAAACTTAAAACTGAAAACAGAAAACTGTAAAGTGTAAAGTGTAAACTTTAAACTAAAAACTGATAAACTGAAAACCGAAAACAGATAGAAAACTGAAAACTGAAAACTGTAAACAGTAAACTGAAATCTGAAAACTGAAATAGATAACAAAAAACAGAAAACTGAAAACTGAAAAATGAAAAAAAACTGAAAACTGAAAACTGTAAACTGTAAACTGAAAACTGAAAATAGAAAACTGTAAACTGTAAACATAAACTTTTACCTGAATACTGTAAACTGAACTCTGAAAACTGTAAACTGAAAACTATAAACAGAAAACTTAAAACTGAAAAAAATAAATTGAAAACTGAAAACCGAAAACTGTTAACTGTAAACTGTAAACTATAAACTGTAAACTGTAAACTGTAATCTTTTAACTGAATACTGAAAACTGAAAACTGAACTCTGAAAACTGTAAACTGAAAACTATAAACTGTAAACTGAAAACAGAAAACAGAAAACAGAAAACTAAAAACTGAAAAAAATAAATTGAAAACTGAAAACTGAAAATTAACTGAAAACAGAAAACTGTAAACTGTAAACTGAAAACTGAAAACAGAAAACTGTAAAGTGAAAAGTGTAAACTTTAAACTGTAAACTGTAAACTGAATACTGATAAACTGAAAACCGAAAACAGATAGAAAACTGAAAACTGAAAACTGAAAACTGTAAACAGTAAACTGAAAACTGAAATAGATAACAAAAAACAGAAAACTGAAAACTGAAAAATAACTGAAAACTGAAAACAGAAAACTGTAAACTGAAAACTGAAAACAGAGAACTGTAAAGTGAAAAGTGTAAACTTTAAACTGTAAACTGTAAACTGTAAACTGAATACTGATAAACTGAAAACCGAAAACAGATAGAAAACTGAAAACTGAAAACTGAAAACTGTAAACAGTAAACTGAAAACTGAAATAGATAACAAAAAACAGAAAACTGAAAACTGAAAAATAACTGAAAACTGAAAACAGAAAACTGTAAACTAAAACAGAAAACTGTAAACTGTAAACTGAAAACTGATAAACTGAAAACAGATAGAAAACTGAAAACTGTAAACTGTAAACTGAAAACTGAAAACTGTAAGCTGAGAACTGAAAACTGAAAACAGAAAACAGTAAACTGAAAACTGAAAACTGAAAACTGAAAACTGAAAACTGAAAACTGAAAACTGAAATAGATAACAGAAAACAGAAAACTGAAGACTGAAAACTGTAAAACTGAAAAATAACTGAAAACTGAAAACAGTAAACTGAAAACTGAAAACTGAAATAGATAACAGAAAACAGAAAACAGAAAACTGAAAAATGAAAACTGAAAACTGTAGTGTAAACTGTAAACTGAAAACTGAAAACTGTAAAATGAAAACTGTAAACTGTAATCTGTAAGCTGAAAACAGTAAACTGAAAACTGAAAACTGAAAACTGAAAACTGAAATAGATAACAGAAAACAGAAAACTGAAGACTGAAAACTGTAGAACTGAAAAATAACTGAAAACTGAAAACAGTAAACTGAAAACTGAAAACTGAAAACTGAAATAGATAACAGAAAACAGAAAACTGAAAACTGAAAACTTTAAAGTGTAAACTGTATACTGAAAACTGAAAACTGTAATCTGTACACTGTAAACTGTAAACTGGAAACTGAAAACTGAAAACAGAAAACTGAAAAATAAAAACAGAAAACTGAAAACTGACAACAGAAAACAGAAAACTGAAAACTGTTAACTGTAAACTGTAAACTGTAAACTGTAATCTGTAAGCTGAAAACTGAAAACTGAAAACTGAAAAAAAACTGAAAACTGAAAACAGAAAACTGTAAAGTGTAAAGTGTAAACTTTAAACAGTAAACTGTAAACTGAAAACTGATAAACTGAAAACCGAAAACAGATAGAAAACTGAAAACTGAAAACTGAAAACTGTAAACTGTAAACTGTAAACTGTAATCTGTAAGCTGAAAACTGAAAACTGAAAACTGAAAACTGAAAACTAAAAAACAGAAAACAGTAAACTGAAAACTGAAATAGATAACAGAAAACCGAAAACTGAAAACTGAAAACAAAAAACTGTTAACTGTAAATTGTAAACTGAAACTGATAACTGTAAACTGAAAACTGATAAACTGAAAAGTGGAAAGTGTAAACTATAAACTGTAAACCGAAAACTGAAAACAGATAACAGAAAACCGAAAACTGAAACCTGAAAACTGAAAACTGTAAAGTGTAAACTGTAAACTGTAAACTGAAAACTGAAAACTGAAAACTGAAAACTGAAAACTGAAAACTATAAACTGTAATCTGTAAGCTGAAAACTGAAAACTGAAAACTGAAAACAGAAAACAGTAAACTGAAAACTGAAAACTGAAATAGATAACAGAAAACAGAAAACTGTAAACTGAAAACTGAAAACTGATAAACTGAAAACTGTAAACTGTAAACTGTTAACTGAAAACTGAAAACTCAAAACTGAAAACTGAAAAATAACTGAAAGCTGAAAACAGAAAACTGTAAACTTAAACTTAAACTGAAAACTGATAAACTGAAAACTGTAATCTGAAAACTGAAAACTGAAAACTGAAAACTATAAACTGTAATCTGTAAGCTGAAAACTGAAAACTGAAAACTGAAAACAGAAAACAGTAAACTGAAAACTGAAAACTGAAAACTGAAAGCTGAAAAATAACTGAAAACTGAAAACAGAAAACTGTAAACTGAAAACTGAAAACTGATAAACTGTAAACTGTAAAGGTTTAGGTTAGGTTAGGTTAGGTTAGGTTAGGTTAGGTTAGGTTAGGTTAGGTTAGGTTAGGTTAGGTTAGGTTAGGTTAGGTTAGGTTAGGTTAGGTTAGGTTAGGTTAGGTTAGGTTAGGTTAGGTTAGGTTAGGTTAGGTTAGGTTAGGTTAGGTTAGGTTAGGTTAGGTTAGGTTAGGTTAGGTTAGGTTAGGTTAGGTTAGGTTAGGTTAGGTTAGGTTAGGTTAGGTTAGGTTAGGTTAGGTTAGGTTAGGTTAGGTTAGGTTAGGTTAGGTTAGGTTAGGTTAGGTTAGGTTAGGTTAGGTTAGGTTAGGTTAGGTTAGGTTAGGTTAGGTTAGGTTAGGTTAGGTTAGGTTAGGTTAGGTTAGGTTAGGTTAGGTTAGGTTAGGTTAGGTTAGGTTAGGTTAGGTTAGGTTAGGTTAGGTTAGGTTAGGTTAGGTTAGGTTAGGTTAGGTTAGGTTAGGTTAGGTTAGGTTAGGTTAGGTTAGGTTAGGTTAGGTTAGGTTAGGTTAGGTTAGGTTAGGTTAGGTTAGGTTAGGTTAGGTTAGGTTAGGTTAGGTTAGGTTAGGTTAGGTTAGGTTAGGTTAGGTTAGGTTAGGTTAGGTTAGGTTAGGTTAGGTTAGGTTAGGTTAGGTTAGGTTAGGTTAGGTTAGGTTAGGTTAGGTTAGGTTAGGTTAGGTTAGGTTAGGTTAGGTTAGGTTAGGTTAGGTTAGGTTAGGTTAGGTTAGGTTAGGTTAGGTTAGGTTAGGTTAGGTTAGGTTAGGTTAGGTTAGGTTAGGTTAGGTTAGGTTAGGTTAGGTTAGGTTAGGTTAGGTTAGGTTAGGTTAGGTTAGGTTAGGTTAGGTTAGGTTAGGTTAGGTTAGGTTAGGTTAGGTTAGGTTAGGTTAGGTTAGGTTAGGTTAGGTTAGGTTAGGTTAGGTTAGGTTAGGTTAGGTTAGGTTAGGTTAGGTTAGGTTAGGTTAGGTTAGGTTAGGTTAGGTTAGGTTAGGTTAGGTTAGGTTAGGTTAGGTTAGGTTAGGTTAGGTTAGGTTAGGTTAGGTTAGGTTAGGTTAGGTTAGGTTAGGTTAGGTTAGGTTAGGTTAGGTTAGGTTAGGTTAGGTTAGGTTAGGTTAGGTTAGGTTAGGTTAGGTTAGGTTAGGTTAGGTTAGGTTAGGTTAGGTTAGGTTAGGTTAGGTTAGGTTAGGTTAGGTTAGGTTAGGTTAGGTTAGGTTAGGTTAGGTTAGGTTAGGTTAGGTTAGGTTAGGTTAGGTTAGGTTAGGTTAGGTTAGGTTAGGTTAGGTTAGGTTAGGTTAGGTTAGGTTAGGTTAGGTTAGGTTAGGTTAGGTTAGGTTAGGTTAGGTTAGGTTAGGTTAGGTTAGGTTAGGTTAGGTTAGGTTAGGTTAGGTTAGGTTAGGTTAGGTTAGGTTAGGTTAGGTTAGGTTAGGTTAGGTTAGGTTAGGTTAGGTTAGGTTAGGTTAGGTTAGGTTAGGTTAGGTTAGGTTAGGTTAGGTTAGGTTAGGTTAGGTTAGGTTAGGTTAGGTTAGGTTAGGTTAGGTTAGGTTAGGTTAGGTTAGGTTAGGTTAGGTTAGGTTAGGTTAGGTTAGGTTAGGTTAGGTTAGGTTAGGTTAGGTTAGGTTAGGTTAGGTTAGGTTAGGTTAGGTTAGGTTAGGTTAGGTTAGGTTAGGTTAGGTTAGGTTAGGTTAGGTTAGGTTAGGTTAGGTTAGGTTAGGTTAGGTTAGGTTAGGTTAGGTTAGGTTAGGTTAGGTTAGGTTAGGTTAGGTTAGGTTAGGTTAGGTTAGGTTAGGTTAGGTTAGGTTAGGTTAGGTTAGGTTAGGTTAGGTTAGGTTAGGTTAGGTTAGGTTAGGTTAGGTTAGGTTAGGTTAGGTTAGGTTAGGTTAGGTTAGGTTAGGTTAGGTTAGGTTAGGTTAGGTTAGGTTAGGTTAGGTTAGGTTAGGTTAGGTTAGGTTAGGTTAGGTTAGGTTAGGTTAGGTTAGGTTAGGTTAGGTTAGGTTAGGTTAGGTTAGGTTAGGTTAGGTTAGGTTAGGTTAGGTTAGGTTAGGTTAGGTTAGGTTAGGTTAGGTTAGGTTAGGTTAGGTTAGGTTAGGTTAGGTTAGGTTAGGTTAGGTTAGGTTAGGTTAGGTTAGGTTAGGTTAGGTTAGGTTAGGTTAGGTTAGGTTAGGTTAGGTTAGGTTAGGTTAGGTTAGGTTAGGTTAGGTTAGGTTAGGTTAGGTTAGGTTAGGTTAGGTTAGGTTAGGTTAGGTTAGGTTAGGTTAGGTTAGGTTAGGTTAGGTTAGGTTAGGTTAGGTTAGGTTAGGTTAGGTTAGGTTAGGTTAGGTTAGGTTAGGTTAGGTTAGGTTAGGTTAGGTTAGGTTAGGTTAGGTTAGGTTAGGTTAGGTTAGGTTAGGTTAGGTTAGGTTAGGTTAGGTTAGGTTAGGTTAGGTTAGGTTAGGTTAGGTTGGGGACGAAGGCTGCCCACGTCCGTAGGAGAGTACCCTGAGAGACCCTACACGTGTTTTCCCCGGGTGGTGCTAAGAGGCAGTGGGAAGGGGCTACTGCACACGATCCTCGCATTGAGGAACGTGTGCAGGAGCCCCTACCCTTAGTTAAGTTTAGTTAGGTGTACAGTTAGGTGTAGTTTAGCTTTAGGTTGTAAATAGGGTGTTCTCCTCCGCGCGTCCCTCTGATGAGCAGAGGGCGCAGTGGATGGAGACATAGTTTTAGATTAGCTTTAGTTTGTAAATAGTGTAGATATTTTAATGAGTTGGTGGCCAGGTGCACAAGGTGCTAACTGTACTGGCGTGTATATTCTGTAAATATACATGGTTGGCATCCTCCTCTTGCGGAGTCGATGATAGGGCGGACTGGGCGTACTAACCCTATGCCCAGGGTCGTCGGGAGTGGCTCACACCGGCCCTCCCAGCCAGTGTCCACTGCGTTGGCTTCAACGACCCCCTCTGTGGTGCAGGGGGTATGTTGTCGCGCGGTGGCCTGAAGGGGGCCTGCCTTAATTGGCCGGCCCCAGAGTGAGGAAACCTTGAAACAAAGCCCGTCAGAAAAGACGTAAAAATCCTGCGGACACCTGGGGTCCTCCGCAGTATTGCTCCCCCCACCCCGGAATGGGCGTCACCCGGCGGTGGGAGTTTAGATCGGCCTATAATCGTGGGACTTAATATGGAAAAAGCAAAACAAACAAAAACGGAGGGAGTTGTTGGCCGAAAGGCCAGAGTGGTGCTCGAAAGAGCGAAAGTGCGAGCGCACTATGAGGAAAGGGCTGTTTTGGACAGTGACGACTTCACTGGCCAGAGCAGCGAATGCAGTGTCGTTTTCGGAGAGCCGGGCGAGGCCCGAGGCCGGAAACGACTCAAGAAGAAGTCGGACGGAAGCCGGAGTCCCGATGTGGACGAGGAGTCGGATGCGGCTGCGCTTAGGCGCAAGGCCCCGTCGAAGGGGAGAGGCCGGCCGCCCACCACAGGGCAGTACATCGGCCTGGCGCAGGCCAAGCGCGAGCTTGCGGCCGCCCAACGGGAGGAGATGAGGCTAGGGGCCGAGCAGGAGGTAGCTCGAATGGCCCTTAGCCTCCGAAGTGGGAAATCTCCCTGCCCGTCTGAATCATCGACGTCGGCTATCGATGAGATCTACGGCCTGGAGTCAGCCTCGGCCGTAGAACTTAACCAGAAGGTTCTGGAGAGCGTGGCCACCATTCAGAAGGTGGCCATAAAATCAGGAAATTTGAAGGGCACCTTTGTGCGTGCCCTTAAAGATGCCGCGACCTGCATCAGGGAGGCTACGGAGACTCTCCTGCATAGGAGCTCCAATGACGAGACAAGGCGGTTGCAGGAGGGTAACAACCGCCTTAAAAAGGACGTGGCGGAGCTCCGTAAGGAGCTAGAGGAATTGCGGGCCCAGGTGGCAAGGCCACACGCCGCACCCGCGCCTAGTGGCGAAGGAGCGGTGTTGCCCGCTCTCGCTCAGGAAGAGCTGACCAGAGCCATCCTGATGCAGGTTGGTGGAATGGTCAATGCCAGGCTGGAGGCCGTGGAACCGCGGCTTCTACCTGAGGAGCGTCTGCGGCCTCCGCTGGCGGCGGACAAGAGGAAAAGTGCCGCCGCCGCGTCGCCCGCACCCGAGCCCGTCGCTGGGCCGTCGAGAGCGCCAAGTGGTGTCTTGCCCATCCCTGATCCCAAGGGGAAAGGGAAGGGCAAAAGGACGGGCCCTGTGGTGGCACAGGAGGTGTCAGCCCCACCAACTGGTGTGGGCAGGGATGATGGGTGGCAGAAGGTCACCCATAAAAAGAAGAGGAGCGCTGCGAAGGCCGCTCCAGCGCAACGGGAGCAGCCATCGCGAGCTCCCACGGGGCAGGGCAAGCGCCCTCAGGCTACGCCTGTGCAGCCCCAGCGCAAAAAGAGGGCGACGAGACGGCCTAGGCGACAGAGGCCACCGCGCTCATCTGCGGTGGTCATTGCCCTCCAGCCGGCTGCTGTCGAGAAGGGCATGACGTATGCTCATGCCCTTTTGGAGGCCAAGGGCAAGACAAACCTGGCGGACCTGGGGATTGAGACCCTCAGGTTCAGGGTGGCGGCTACAGGTGCCCGAATCCTCGAGGTGCCAGGTGCCACCAGTGGTGACAAGGCCGACTCCCTGGCTGAAAAGCTGAAGGAAGTTTTCAGGCCAGAGGAGGTCCGCATCTCCAGGCCGGTGAAGTGCGCAGAGTTGCGCGTTTCTGGCCTGGATGACTCGGTGACGGCCGCAGAGGTGGTTGCGGCCGTCTCGAAGGCGGGGGCCTGCAAGGCGGATGACGTCACTTGTGGCGTCATCAAGGCGAATGTCGCGGGCCTGGGATCGGCGCTAGTGCGCGGCCCGATGGCTGCGGTGTACAGGGTGGCTGACAGCGGTCGCCTGCTAGTTGGATGGGTCTCGGCACAGGTGCGTTTGCTCCAGCCGAGAGCCATGCAGTGCTTCCGCTGTCACGAGGTGGGCCATGTGCGGGAGCAGTGCTCCGCCACGACGACCGACCGGAGCAACGACTGCTACCGGTGTGGTCAGTCGGGCCACAAGGCGGGAGAGTGCTCCGCTGAGCCGCACTGCACACTGTGTGCGAGTGCGAAGAAGCCAGCGGGGCACAAGATTGGAAGTAGGGCGTGCGCCCCACCGCCGCGAACAGGGCGATCATTTGCCGCTGTGGCCAGGGCCCAGCGGAACCGAGCTCCCCAGCCAAGGGCTGCGGGGGCTCAAATGGAGGTCTGAGTGGGAGACCTCCATTAGGATGGGCCTCAAGCCCGATTGGGGCGTTGGAGGTCGCCGGGCGTAGGGGGCGTGTTTTCCGCACCCTATTGCTAGGCTGGGCCTTCCGGGCGGCAGACACGGGTAGTCCGCCGTCCACACAGGAAGTAAGTCCCGAGGATGGATGACGTGTCCCGTGTTCCGACACGTCATCTCCTGAGGCAGGGAGCCTTAAGGCTCGCCCTTGAGAGGGGGTCCGCATCTTGGGTGCCGGGACTCTAAGCGCTTCTCTGGGAAGTGCTGATGAGATCCGGTGCCCGTATAGCGGACCAGCGCCGTCGGGGCCGCGGTTGTGTGCGGGTAGCGTTCCCGTAGCCCCGGCACTCAGGCGCAGGTGGGAACACCGAGGAGTTTAGTCGGTTCGAGTCCGACAGACCCCCCCCGCCCTTCCCGTGGGGTGGGGGACATGCGTGGGCATTCTCCTCGTACAAAAAAAAAAAAAAAAAAAAAAAAAAAAAAAAAAAAAAAGGTTAGGTTAGGTTAGGTTAGGTTAGGTTAGGTTAGGTTAGGTTAGGTTAGGTTAGGTTAGGTTAGGTTAGGTTAGGTTAGGTTAGGTTAGGTTAGGTTAGGTTAGGTTAGGTTAGGTTAGGTTAGGTTAGGTTAGGTTAGGTTAGGTTAGGTTAGGTTAGGTTAGGTTAGGTTAGGTTAGGTTAGGTTAGGTTAGGTTAGGTTAGGTTAGGTTAGGTTAGGTTAGGTTAGGTTAGGTTAGGTTAGGTTAGGTTAGGTTAGGTTAGGTTAGGTTAGGTTAGGTTAGGTTAGGTTAGGTTAGGTTAGGTTAGGTTAGGTTAGGTTAGGTTAGGTTAGGTTAGGTTAGGTTAGGTTAGGTTAGGTTAGGTTAGGTTAGGTTAGGTTAGGTTAGGTTAGGTTAGGTTAGGTTAGGTTAGGTTAGGTTAGGTTAGGTTAGGTTAGGTTAGGTTAGGTTAGGTTAGGTTAGGTTAGGTTAGGTTAGGTTAGGTTAGGTTAGGTTAGGTTAGGTTAGGTTAGGTTAGGTTAGGTTAGGTTAGGTTAGGTTAGGTTAGGTTAGGTTAGGTTAGGTTAGGTTAGGTTAGGTTAGGTTAGGTTAGGTTAGGTTAGGTTAGGTTAGGTTAGGTTAGGTTAGGTTAGGTTAGGTTAGGTTAGGTTAGGTTAGGTTAGGTTAGGTTAGGTTAGGTTAGGTTAGGTTAGGTTAGGTTAGGTTAGGTTAGGTTAGGTTAGGTTAGGTTAGGTTAGGTTAGGTTAGGTTAGGTTAGGTTAGGTTAGGTTAGGTTAGGTTAGGTTAGGTTAGGTTAGGTTAGGTTAGGTTAGGTTAGGTTAGGTTAGGTTAGGTTAGGTTAGGTTAGGTTAGGTTAGGTTAGGTTAGGTTAGGTTAGGTTAGGTTAGGTTAGGTTAGGTTAGGTTAGGTTAGGTTAGGTTAGGTTAGGTTAGGTTAGGTTAGGTTAGGTTAGGTTAGGTTAGGTTAGGTTAGGTTAGGTTAGGTTAGGTTAGGTTAGGTTAGGTTAGGTTAGGTTAGGTTAGGTTAGGTTAGGTTAGGTTAGGTTAGGTTAGGTTAGGTTAGGTTAGGTTAGGTTAGGTTAGGTTAGGTTAGGTTAGGTTAGGTTAGGTTAGGTTAGGTTAGGTTAGGTTAGGTTAGGTTAGGTTAGGTTAGGTTAGGTTAGGTTAGGTTAGGTTAGGTTAGGTTAGGTTAGGTTAGGTTAGGTTAGGTTAGGTTAGGTTAGGTTAGGTTAGGTTAGGTTAGGTTAGGTTAGGTTAGGTTAGGTTAGGTTAGGTTAGGTTAGGTTAGGTTAGGTTAGGTTAGGTTAGGTTAGGTTAGGTTAGGTTAGGTTAGGTTAGGTTAGGTTAGGTTAGGTTAGGTTAGGTTAGGTTAGGTTAGGTTAGGTTAGGTTAGGTTAGGTTAGGTTAGGTTAGGTTAGGTTAGGTTAGGTTAGGTTAGGTTAGGTTAGGTTAGGTTAGGTTAGGTTAGGTTAGGTTAGGTTAGGTTAGGTTAGGTTAGGTTAGGTTAGGTTAGGTTAGGTTAGGTTAGGTTAGGTTAGGTTAGGTTAGGTTAGGTTAGGTTAGGTTAGGTTAGGTTAGGTTAGGTTAGGTTAGGTTAGGTTAGGTTAGGTTAGGTTAGGTTAGGTTAGGTTAGGTTAGGTTAGGTTAGGTTAGGTTAGGTTAGGTTAGGTTAGGTTAGGTTAGGTTAGGTTAGGTTAGGTTAGGTTAGGTTAGGTTAGGTTAGGTTAGGTTAGGTTAGGTTAGGTTAGGTTAGGTTAGGTTAGGTTAGGTTAGGTTAGGTTAGGTTAGGTTAGGTTAGGTTAGGTTAGGTTAGGTTAGGTTAGGTTAGGTTAGGTTAGGTTAGGTTAGGTTAGGTTAGGTTAGGTTAGGTTAGGTTAGGTTAGGTTAGGTTAGGTTAGGTTAGGTTAGGTTAGGTTAGGTTAGGTTAGGTTAGGTTAGGTTAGGTTAGGTTAGGTTAGGTTAGGTTAGGTTAGGTTAGGTTAGGTTAGGTTAGGTTAGGTTAGGTTAGGTTAGGTTAGGTTAGGTTAGGTTAGGTTAGGTTAGGTTAGGTTAGGTTAGGTTAGGTTAGGTTAGGTTAGGTTAGGTTAGGTTAGGTTAGGTTAGGTTAGGTTAGGTTAGGTTAGGTTAGGTTAGGTTAGGTTAGGTTAGGTTAGGTTAGGTTAGGTTAGGTTAGGTTAGGTTAGGTTAGGTTAGGTTAGGTTAGGTTAGGTTAGGTTAGGTTAGGTTAGGTTAGGTTAGGTTAGGTTAGGTTAGGTTAGGTTAGGTTAGGTTAGGTTAGGTTAGGTTAGGTTAGGTTAGGTTAGGTTAGGTTAGGTTAGGTTAGGTTAGGTTAGGTTAGGTTAGGTTAGGTTAGGTTAGGTTAGGTTAGGTTAGGTTAGGTTAGGTTAGGTTAGGTTAGGTTAGGTTAGGTTAGGTTAGGTTAGGTTAGGTTAGGTTAGGTTAGGTTAGGTTAGGTTAGGTTAGGTTAGGTTAGGTTAGGTTAGGTTAGGTTAGGTTAGGTTAGGTTAGGTTAGGTTAGGTTAGGTTAGGTTAGGTTAGGTTAGGTTAGGTTAGGTTAGGTTAGGTTAGGTTAGGTTAGGTTAGGTTAGGTTAGGTTAGGTTAGGTTAGGTTAGGTTAGGTTAGGTTAGGTTAGGTTAGGTTAGGTTAGGTTAGGTTAGGTTAGGTTAGGTTAGGTTAGGTTAGGTTAGGTTAGGTTAGGTTAGGTTAGGTTATGGTTAGGTTAGGTTAGGTTAGGTTAGGTTAGGTTAGGTTAGGTTAGGTTAGGTTAGGTTAGGTTAGGTTAGGTTAGGTTAGGTTAGGTTAGGTTAGGTTAGGTTAGGTTAGGTTAGGTTAGGTTAGGTTAGGTTAGGTTAGGTTAGGTTAGGTTAGGTTAGGTTAGGTTAGGTTAGGTTAGGTTAGGTTAGGTTAGGTTAGGTTAGGTTAGGTTAGGTTAGGTTAGGTTAGGTTAGGTTAGGTTAGGTTAGGTTAGGTTAGGTTAGGTTAGGTTAGGTTAGGTTAGGTTAGGTTAGGTTAGGTTAGGTTAGGTTAGGTTAGGTTAGGTTAGGTTAGGTTAGGTTAGGTTAGGTTAGGTTAGGTTAGGTTAGGTTAGGTTAGGTTAGGTTAGGTTAGGTTAGGTTAGGTTAGGTTAGGTTAGGTTAGGTTAGGTTAGGTTAGGTTAGGTTAGGTTAGGTTAGGTTAGGTTAGGTTAGGTTAGGTTAGGTTAGGTTAGGTTAGGTTAGGTTAGGTTAGGTTAGGTTAGGTTAGGTTAGGTTAGGTTAGGTTAGGTTAGGTTAGGTTAGGTTAGGTTAGGTTAGGTTAGGTTAGGTTAGGTTAGGTTAGGTTAGGTTAGGTTAGGTTAGGTTAGGTTAGGTTAGGTTAGGTTAGGTTAGGTTAGGTTAGGTTAGGTTAGGTTAGGTTAGGTTAGGTTAGGTTAGGTTAGGTTAGGTTAGGTTAGGTTAGGTTAGGTTAGGTTAGGTTAGGTTAGGTTAGGTTAGGTTAGGTTAGGTTAGGTTAGGTTAGGTTAGGTTAGGTTAGGTTAGGTTAGGTTAGGTTAGGTTAGGTTAGGTTAGGTTAGGTTAGGTTAGGTTAGGTTAGGTTAGGTTAGGTTAGGTTAGGTTAGGTTAGGTTAGGTTAGGTTAGGTTAGGTTAGGTTAGGTTAGGTTAGGTTAGGTTAGGTTAGGTTAGGTTAGGTTAGGTTAGGTTAGGTTAGGTTAGGTTAGGTTAGGTTAGGTTAGGTTAGGTTAGGTTAGGTTAGGTTAGGTTAGGTTAGGTTAGGTTAGGTTAGGTTAGGTTAGGTTAGGTTAGGTTAGGTTAGGTTAGGTTAGGTTAGGTTAGGTTAGGTTAGGTTAGGTTAGGTTAGGTTAGGTTAGGTTAGGTTAGGTTAGGTTAGGTTAGGTTAGGTTAGGTTAGGTTAGGTTAGGTTAGGTTAGGTTAGGTTAGGTTAGGTTAGGTTAGGTTAGGTTAGGTTAGGTTAGGTTAGGTTAGGTTAGGTTAGGTTAGGTTAGGTTAGGTTAGGTTAGGTTAGGTTAGGTTAGGTTAGGTTAGGTTAGGTTAGGTTAGGTTAGGTTAGGTTAGGTTAGGTTAGGTTAGGTTAGGTTAGGTTAGGTTAGGTTAGGTTAGGTTAGGTTAGGTTAGGTTAGGTTAGGTTAGGTTAGGTTAGGTTAGGTTAGGTTAGGTTAGGTTAGGTTAGGTTAGGTTAGGTTAGGTTAGGTTAGGTTAGGTTAGGTTAGGTTAGGTTAGGTTAGGTTAGGTTAGGTTAGGTTAGGTTAGGTTAGGTTAGGTTAGGTTAGGTTAGGTTAGGTTAGGTTAGGTTAGGTTAGGTTAGGTTAGGTTAGGTTAGGTTAGGTTAGGTTAGGTTAGGTTAGGTTAGGTTAGGTTAGGTTAGGTTAGGTTAGGTTAGGTTAGGTTAGGTTAGGTTAGGTTAGGTTAGGTTAGGTTAGGTTAGGTTAGGTTAGGTTAGGTTAGGTTAGGTTAGGTTAGGTTAGGTTAGGTTAGGTTAGGTTAGGTTAGGTTAGGTTAGGTTAGGTTAGGTTAGGTTAGGTTAGGTTAGGTTAGGTTAGGTTAGGTTAGGTTAGGTTAGGTTAGGTTAGGTTAGGTTAGGTTAGGTTAGGTTAGGTTAGGTTAGGTTAGGTTAGGTTAGGTTAGGTTAGGTTAGGTTAGGTTAGGTTAGGTTAGGTTAGGTTAGGTTAGGTTAGGTTAGGTTAGGTTAGGTTAGGTTAGGTTAGGTTAGGTTAGGTTAGGTTAGGTTAGGTTAGGTTAGGTTAGGTTAGGTTAGGTTAGGTTAGGTTAGGTTAGGTTAGGTTAGGTTAGGTTAGGTTAGGTTAGGTTAGGTTAGGTTAGGTTAGGTTAGGTTAGGTTAGGTTAGGTTAGGTTAGGTTAGGTTAGGTTAGGTTAGGTTAGGTTAGGTTAGGTTAGGTTAGGTTAGGTTAGGTTAGGTTAGGTTAGGTTAGGTTAGGTTAGGTTAGGTTAGGTTAGGTTAGGTTAGGTTAGGTTAGGTTAGGTTAGGTTAGGTTAGGTTAGGTTAGGTTAGGTTAGGTTAGGTTAGGTTAGGTTAGGTTAGGTTAGGTTAGGTTAGGTTAGGTTAGGTTAGGTTAGGTTAGGTTAGGTTAGGTTAGGTTAGGTTAGGTTAGGTTAGGTTAGGTTAGGTTAGGTTAGGTTAGGTTAGGTTAGGTTAGGTTAGGTTAGGTTAGGTTAGGTTAGGTTAGGTTAGGTTAGGTTAGGTTAGGTTAGGTTAGGTTAGGTTAGGTTAGGTTAGGTTAGGTTAGGTTAGGTTAGGTTAGGTTAGGTTAGGTTAGGTTAGGTTAGGTTAGGTTAGGTTAGGTTAGGTTAGGTTAGGTTAGGTTAGGTTAGGTTAGGTTAGGTTAGGTTAGGTTAGGTTAGGTTAGGTTAGGTTAGGTTAGGTTAGGTTAGGTTAGGTTAGGTTAGGTTAGGTTAGGTTAGGTTAGGTTAGGTTAGGTTAGGTTAGGTTAGGTTAGGTTAGGTTAGGTTAGGTTAGGTTAGGTTAGGTTAGGTTAGGTTAGGTTAGGTTAGGTTAGGTTAGGTTAGGTTAGGTTAGGTTAGGTTAGGTTAGGTTAGGTTAGGTTAGGTTAGGTTAGGTTAGGTTAGGTTAGGTTAGGTTAGGTTAGGTTAGGTTAGGTTAGGTTAGGTTAGGTTAGGTTAGGTTAGGTTAGGTTAGGTTAGGTTAGGTTAGGTTAGGTTAGGTTAGGTTAGGTTAGGTTAGGTTAGGTTAGGTTAGGTTAGGTTAGGTTAGGTTAGGTTAGGTTAGGTTAGGTTAGGTTAGGTTAGGTTAGGTTAGGTTAGGTTAGGTTAGGTTAGGTTAGGTTAGGTTAGGTTAGGTTAGGTTAGGTTAGGTTAGGTTAGGTTAGGTTAGGTTAGGTTAGGTTAGGTTAGGTTAGGTTAGGTTAGGTTAGGTTAGGTTAGGTTAGGTTAGGTTAGGTTAGGTTAGGTTAGGTTAGGTTAGGTTAGGTTAGGTTAGGTTAGGTTAGGTTAGGTTAGGTTAGGTTAGGTTAGGTTAGGTTAGGTTAGGTTAGGTTAGGTTAGGTTAGGTTAGGTTAGGTTAGGTTAGGTTAGGTTAGGTTAGGTTAGGTTAGGTTAGGTTAGGTTAGGTTAGGTTAGGTTAGGTTAGGTTAGGTTAGGTTAGGTTAGGTTAGGTTAGGTTAGGTTAGGTTAGGTTAGGTTAGGTTAGGTTAGGTTAGGTTAGGTTAGGTTAGGTTAGGTTAGGTTAGGTTAGGTTAGGTTAGGTTAGGTTAGGTTAGGTTAGGTTAGGTTAGGTTAGGTTAGGTTAGGTTAGGTTAGGTTAGGTTAGGTTAGGTTAGGTTAGGTTAGGTTAGGTTAGGTTAGGTTAGGTTAGGTTAGGTTAGGTTAGGTTAGGTTAGGTTAGGTTAGGTTAGGTTAGGTTAGGTTAGGTTAGGTTAGGTTAGGTTAGGTTAGGTTAGGTTAGGTTAGGTTAGGTTAGGTTAGGTTAGGTTAGGTTAGGTTAGGTTAGGTTAGGTTAGGTTAGGTTAGGTTAGGTTAGGTTAGGTTAGGTTAGGTTAGGTTAGGTTAGGTTAGGTTAGGTTAGGTTAGGTTAGGTTAGGTTAGGTTAGGTTAGGTTAGGTTAGGTTAGGTTAGGTTAGGTTAGGTTAGGTTAGGTTAGGTTAGGTTAGGTTAGGTTAGGTTAGGTTAGGTTAGGTTAGGTTAGGTTAGGTTAGGTTAGGTTAGGTTAGGTTAGGTTAGGTTAGGTTAGGTTAGGTTAGGTTAGGTTAGGTTAGGTTAGGTTAGGTTAGGTTAGGTTAGGTTAGGTTAGGTTAGGTTAGGTTAGGTTAGGTTAGGTTAGGTTAGGTTAGGTTAGGTTAGGTTAGGTTAGGTTAGGTTAGGTTAGGTTAGGTTAGGTTAGGTTAGGTTAGGT